>RJWH01004432.1:0-107778 GCA_004363575.1 Solenodon paradoxus | reverse complement strand
CGGCTCTGGTTTGTTGGTCTAAACCGCGCATCTCATCGCCTTCTGTCTGCAAGGGGAGAGGTCGCTGGCGACGCGCAGAACCTCACAGCAGGCCGGGCACAGCAGGAGCGGGCGCGGGCGGAGATGTAGGCGCGGCAGGGACCCGTGGAGCAGACACGGCTGGAGCAGTTTCGTTGTGAGTGGGAACGAAGACAGTGTCGGGGCAGGGACGTCTTAAAGGAAAGGCGCAGGAGCGGAGCGAGCATTTCTCCCTTCGGTTCCTCCCGGGTCTTGCGCCCGGTTCCTCGGGGCGCACGTGGACTGCGCCCTGCAACCGGTGTGGACAGCCACTGAGAACGAGGGGAGACGCCGCCGCCTCTGCTGCCGGCGGCCTGCCTGCACCTTTCCTTTAAAATCACTCTGTCCTGTCCTTACTCCTAACGTATTCATTTGTTTCTCAACGTCTGTTGTCACTTTGGAGCGCGGCTGGGTGGGTGTCTGGTGCTCTGCCCCCAGCTTCCTTCCCAGTGGAAGCGTGTGTGGCCTTTAAAGGGCTGTGACTCGAGGCCCATTTCTGCAGTCCGCTCACATTCGGATTCGTGTTTTCAATATCACTCGGTCTGCAGAAATTGCAAAGATCCATCTGATTCTTCTTGAGTCCAGAAGGTCGTTTAAAATGTGTTTTATTTCCCAGTGTATTTGGTTCGCATGCCTTCAGCATCATCACAGATGGTCAGAACTTTTTGAAAGTTTACTGTGACTAATGGGCCTGGAATCTCATTACTCAGCAGAAGGTCACTCAGTAAACGGGCTGAAAAATAGGAAGTTGCCTGTAGAGAGAATATCGAAAGCCCCGTGGTGTCATCAGAGGCAGCGTCTTCACACACGGTGAAAGCCCAGGTCCCCTCTCCGTCTCCCGGCTGCAGGCCGCCCCCCGCACGCACGCCGGCCGCCGCGGTGCCGCGGTCGGGCTGTGTCAGCTGGGATATGAAGAGTTCCTATCACAAAGGCCCCGTGTGGCTTCTCACACGTCACTTAACACGCAACTCTGCAGAGAAGGTGGTTCCTCTCCAGGAAGAGCTTGGCTAGTGGACCAGGCCTGAAAGGCGACAGCGAAGCTCTGCAGGGTCCCGGGCCCCTGTCTTGCTGCCCTGTCTGTGCCTCTGCTCACGTGGCCACAGCCCAGCCAGCAGCAGGAGGAACAGGCAGGAACAGAAGCGTTTGGTTTTCGTTTGAAGAGGAAGGCAGGCAGCAGGCAGCAGGCAGGCAGCTGGCAGGAGCGAAGAGCGTTTTGGTTCTTTAGCTGTTCATTTCAGTTGTTCCCCTGGTCGCCGGCGTGACCCCGGCTCCTTGGATTGTGCGTGGACCGTGCCCCAGTCCTGGGCCGAACCCCAGAGACCCCCGGGCGCCCAGAAATGGAAGTCGCGAGGGCACAACTGGACATCACACGGGCTCGTTCCCATCCTGTTGACCAGGACGAGGTCACACCGGGCTGCAGAGGGAGGCTGGCAACTGGCCTTGACCGAGGGCATTACTACTAGAGGAGGAGGGAGAATGGATGGCAGAGGAGGACACACGCGACCACGCCGCCCAGGCCCAGCCTGGGGACGCTCTCCAGCCGCACGACCCTGCTTCCTCTTGCAGGATCCTGGAAAAAGACCCCAGCAGTATTGACGCCTGCCAGATCCTCGCCGTGTATGAGCTCGTCAGAGAGGGGAACGTGACCACAGTAAGTTTCTGAAGACGTGAGGCTGGAACACGCAGCCAGGGAGCAGGAGAAGCCCCTCAGCGGTGCTCCCGGAGCCCCGCGCTGCCTCCAGCTCTCGGCCCTCCTGCAGGAGGTCTGCTCCCAACGGTCTGGTCTCACACGAGGCGGCGCCAACGGGCCAGGGCAGGTGTCTCCACCGGGACATGTGCCGGGACCCTCGTGAGCAGGTGGAGACCGTCCCGCCCGCTCTGCGGGGGTTGAAAGGACCAGGAGAGGCCGGAGAGCTGGGAGCCGCCAGGGGCCCAGTCGTTCTGCCGGCCGTTGGCTGTGAAGTCGGGGCTGGGCTTCGGCTTTTAGGAACCGCCGTTCACTTGGAGGGATGCGCTCCGACTGCTCCCGTGCAGACTCGGCAGCACTGGCCTCACACTTGCTTTCAACAGCCCAGCAGGGCTTCACGTGCGGCCAGAGCACTCGAATTTTTACTGAAAACCTCAGCGCCAGGCAGGTTCTTATTTTCACAGAGGATGTGTGTTCTCAGCCACAGCACTGCCTTCTGAACACGTGCATTGTCTCAGTGGAGAGGTAGCAAACGATGTCTCCAAGAGGCCGCAGCCCGGGGAATGGGCCTGGTGGGTGGAGAGAGGTGGGGGGACAGGGTGGGCCCCCACCCGGCTTCCTGTCGGGCAAGAGCACAGTGCAGGCCTGACCTCGGCGCCACGGGGCCCCGCCGCCCTGACAGGCCCTCCTGGGCCTGGCCCCAGAGTGATGCCACGGCCAGAGGAGGCGTGTGATGCCTCTCCTTTCCCCACCCAGACCCTGGCATCTAACATGCCCCCCGCCCGGTGGCCAAATTCCCACTTACTGAGCAGAGTGGGCCCCCGCCCGGCAGAGAACTCAGGCACATTTTTACAGCTGGCAGTAAGAGCTCGCCCTGCCTGGGAGGAGTGAGCGGAGGCCAGCTCCCCGTTGGCTGGGTGACCTGCAATGACCTACTGTCTGCCCTCCAGCTGCTGGGCTGGAAGGAATGGGAATGGCGAACTCGCCGTGTGCTGACTCCTGTCACAGGGGGCAGGGACCCACTGTGGCCACCCGTTCCTGGGCCAGCTGATGCTTTCTGCCAGCCTGCCGGGCCGCACTGGGGCCGGGCAGCAGCTGGCTCCTGGCTCCAGCTGGTGGGTCTGAAAGGGCAGCTTCTCTTCACAGATTCGTGAGCACAAGGCAGTAATGTCCCCAAAGGCTCTGCCACAGGGCTCTGGAAAGTTCCAGTGCTTGGGCACCTGGTCCCACCAGCTCTAATCCATCTGCCTGGGCACCTGTGTGTCTAAGTCCCACTGTGGCCAAAGTGCGGCCAATTGAGAGCTGTCTCCCAGGCCATCTTCCCTGTGGCCTGACACGGTCCTCTTTGTCCCTGCAGGCTGCTGATCATGTCCAAGATCTGATTCACGCGCTGAAGACGAGAGAGCCACAGAACCCAAGCCTCCACCTTAAAAAGATCCTCGTGGTTAGCAGACTGGTAAGGAGGCCGTCTTGTTTCTGGACCAGTGCTTCTTACTGCCCCCAGGGGCTGTGGTCCCCTGGCAGCTCCCCAGGGCCCTGCCCACACCCCGTCCGGTGTCCCATGTCCCAGCAGGCGGAGGGCCCACGCCCGTGAACCCCACCTCGTCAGGCGGGCTCTGCGCTGTGGCCAGGGGCCCCTCAGAGAAGCTGGGAAGACGAGGGAGAGGTGGGAGGGAGCCGTCGGTGGGGAGGGGGCGGGCGACGTGCTGTGAGGCAGCAGCAGGCCGACTCTGCCACTGCCACACGCTCTCTGGGGACATGACCTGGACGGCTGCCCACCAGGCTCTCCGCACCGGGCAGCCTGCCCCTGCCAGCCCTTGGCCCCAGTCACGTTGACGAGAAGGACACTCGTGAGAGACTAGGCAGCCCCGGGACTCGGGATTGGGTGTCGAGGACCATGGGGGACGGCGCGCCTCCCCAGGTCACAGGGCCACTCGGCCTCGCTCCCACACTCGGAGCGCGGAGCTGGGTGCGCCTCTCACCCAGAGGCGAGTTTTGCAATCCTCCCGGTGACGTGGCCCAGTGCCAGCAGCCGGACTGGACCAGGGAGGCCTTTTGCTGGAGGCAGGCCCCACAGTGGGCAGAGGCGGGGGGTCTCTGGGAGCGAGGGACCCTCCGGGGCTCGCCGGCCAGCGTGTCCCCCGTCTTGCAGGCGGCCATGTCCTGATGGGAGGGCTGACCGGCCGTCCCACATGTCTGTCCCCACAGTGCAGCAGGCGCCAGGCCGTCTTCCAGCGAGTGTGCAACTTCGTCGAGCACACCTGCATGACCACGGCCGCCTCCGCCCGCGTGGCCGCAGAGCTGGGCCAGCTCTTCATCCTGCAGGGCCGCGTGAAGGAGGCGTCGCTATGGTACGCGGAGGCCATGAAGCTGGACGAGCACAGCGTGGCGGCGTTGACAGGTGGGGGTGGCTGCGGCCGGTGACCCCGAGGGGCGTGGGAAGCACTCCCGCTGGGGCGGGAGTCAGGTGCCTTCTCACGCGTCCCCGTGCAGACCGGGAGACAGGAGCGCGCACGAGCGGTCGTTGCCCCTGGCCTGCACCGGACCTCACGTCCAGCCTCCGCCCTGGGCAGGCCGACAGCTGCCCCCTGCCCAGCCGGCCCTGCCCTCCAGACCCCACAGGCCGGGGTGAAGACCCCGCTCCCTGCACGGCCCCCAGAGCCGCGAGCCTCACCCGGGCGGCCCTCCCCCCGCAGGCCCCTGAGCTGAGGCCACCAGAGTGAATCATTGGAAAGTTTGCCTCCTTGTCTGTTGCTTCCTCACACTCCCCTTTGCATAAAATTCGAAACCGCCTTCCTCGCCTATGTGGAGCCCTCGGTCACCGGTCACCGGTGGGGTCCGCCGGTTCGGGAGGAGCCTTTCATCAGCCTTCTGCAGGCAGGCTGACCACCGCTGTCTCTGACGGGAACTGTCCCTCGTCCCGTCTGTGCTCCCGGCTCCTCCTCTCGGCCATGCAGCTGCCAGTCCCTGGTCCTGACTGCCTGTGGGCATGTCAGCCTGACCCCAGTCCAGCGCTGCCTCCACCCCCAGCCCCAGGAAAGTAGTGAGAGGCATTTTAAAAGGAAAAGGGGTCTGTTGCTGCCTAGAAGCAGGAAGAGACTTCCACTGGCTCGATGCCATTGAGACTGTCCTATCTCAGGAAGGGAGATCCAGGGAAGCCCTGAGCATCAGCCACCGTGGGCAGAGGCGGGTCGGCAGGAGCTGTGCCGCCCGGCTTCCCGGAGGCTGGGCGCGCACTGGACACCGGAGAACGCAGAACACCAGCGAGGCGGTGCTTCAGGGTCATCTGGCAGGAGAGAGCAGCGCCGAGCCCCCAGTGACTTCCCACCACCAGCAGGGACCGAAGGACAAAAAGGCACAGCTGCTCAGCACATAAGAAATTCCACTAAAACGTTCCTCCCCTGTCAGGGCCCCCGCCCCGCCGTCCTTGCACCAGGGAGAGCCAGGGGCAGCCCACAGGGCAGCATGTCTGTCCACACGGGCCAGCCCTGCCCCATCTGCCCCTGCCGCTAACACCCCACCCGTCCAGTCTGCTTACGAATCTGCAGCTTTAAGGAGGGCCAAGCAGAACAGGCAAAGCACTGTCTCTCTCAGCAAATGTAAGGCTGCTGACAGCAACGCTTTCCCCCCAAGCACCTCCAGTGTCTGCAGAAGCCGTCATGTCAGCAAGCGGAGGGCAAGCCGCACGAGAGCTGCAAAGAGATGCTGAAGACTGCAAGGCAAAAAAACCTCCTTTGATGAGCCCGAGCACTGTGGGCGGATCTGAACGCCAAGGTGTGGTCAGGAAGACAGGAATGAACACACCGCTTTGGCCAAGAACCATTGTGAAGGAGGAAGAGTAGGAACAGAAGACATCCGTCCTCAAGACATATCACAAACAGCAGTGGCCAAGTCCGTCTGAGGCCAACGCTGAAAGAAAGAGCGAAGTGGGGCAGACTCAGATCTTATGATAAAGGTGACATTGGAGACCGACAGGTTACCACGAACTCGTGATTGGACACCAGGCTCTTCGTTGTGAAAACTCTGGCGAGTCCCCGTCTCAGACCCTGCTCAGAAATGTCCCCAGTGGATTCAGTATTGAAATGCAGAAGTGAAGTCGGGCTGGGGTTCCCTGGGGGATTCTAAGTCTGACCCCAAACTCAGAAGCCACAAAGGAAAGCAGACGGTGTGGCAGTTTACAACACAGGGATGGCTTAACAACACTCTGAAAGCAGAGACGCAGTAACCGAGGGATAGACGCTGACGCAACGAGGAGTTAACGATCAGTCTCGAAAGAGAAGTCGCCGCCCCAGAGGAAGAGAAGCTGAAAGCCGTGGGCAGGAAACTCGCAGTAACGAAGACCATCGAGTGCACGAAATGACCCTCCTCCGTCATCGCTAGAGAAGCGAGAGTCCCAGCACCTGGCTGTCCGCGCTGAGACCCGCCATCCTGCAGCGCATTCACTGCCCGGACCGTGGACGTCGCCCGCATCTGAGATGTGCGCGCTCCGTGCCACCGGCTCGGCGATGGGCGCCAGCAAGTGTTCCCGTGGGACTGACATTTCAGCGTGACAGACCGACGCGATGTCAGGCAGCAGGGTGGTCAGGAGACGGCTGTGCCCACGATGGAGCGAGAGGTCATCGCCGCAGAGAGCGGGGCAGATCTCTGCGAATGCGTGGGACGTGTGTACGCGAATAACACGCTAGGAAGACAGTTTGTAAGGACAGGCGCAGCAGGAAGGGAGAGGAGGGGGAGGGAGCATTTACTTATTTTACCTCTGTTGCTCCCTTGGCCGGCGCCCCCCCGCACCCGCCAGCCCCAGGACGCGAACCCGGGTCCTCGGGACGGTGCACTGGGCCAGGGGCAGCAGGACGAGCCTGCTCCGCCAGGGCGCACGGTGGAAAGACACGTGACGGAATGTACCCCAGATGCGGAGTTAACCCGGTTCTCGGCAGACAGACAAGGGTGAAGCCCGCACATGAGCTGGGCGTGTTTTCTGAGCTTCCCCACGGACACGCTCCCCTTTCCCGTCTCTCCCTGCTCCTCGGCTGGCCGCTCACCCTGTTCCGTCCCTCCCCAGGGATCACCTGGTGCCAGCTCTTGGAAGGCCGCCTGGAGGAGGCCGAGCAGCAGCTGGAGTTCCTGAAGGAGGTGCAGCAGTCCCTGGGCAGGTCCGAGGTCAGCGCCCTCCGGGCCCTGGGCTGCTCCAGTGTCCCCTCCCTGCTCCCGCCCCCCAGCAGGGGCAGCCACGGGGCCTGACTTCTGTCCCCAGACCGTGCCTGCCTCCCGCAGGTGCTGGCCTTCCTCCAAGCCCTCCTGGCGTCCAGGAAGCAGCGAGGCGAGCAGGAGGCCACAGAGCTGCTGAAGGAGGCGGCCGAGCTGCACTTCTCCCACATGCAGGGCCTCCCGCTGAGCCCCGAGTACTTTGAGAAGCTGGACCCCCTCTTCCTGGTCTGCATCGCTAGGGAGTACCTGCTCTTCTGCCCCAAGCAGGTCAGTGGCGTGGGTTCTGGTGCAGGCTGGGAGCGGCGTGGCTGCCGGTCGCCAGGCTGTCTGGGGCTGGGGTGGTGGGGACCCGGGGCTTTTCCCAGCGGGAGTCTCCTGGGCGTTGCCCCGGGCAGGTCCTGACTTGGTAGGTGGGGACGGAGCGTCCGGAGCAAGTCCCCGGTGCTGCCACCCCGGGACCTCACCTGGAGAGCGGGCCATGACCCATGCCTTCACCCTAGAGCCGGGCTTCCTGCTTGCTCCAAGTCTCCAAGCGTGTTACCTTTACGTGCTCGTCTCGCTCTCCCAGCCAGGCAAGTCCTGGTGGGCCGGGATCGGGCGGGACGCGTCTGTCTCAGCGGTCCCGGCCCCTTGCAGCGAGTCACAGGACAAAGACACCGCGCTGGGGACTCAGGGACAGTGCCGAACCCAGCCAAGTCCCTCTTCTCTGGGACTTCGCTCGGCTCAGGTGTGCTGAAGGGACAATAAGTAGGTAAACCTTAGTGCTTTCCAAGAGCTCCTGGTCTCTCTGGGAATGGGACACACCGCGGCAGACGCCTGTGTCCCCACAGCCCCGGTCACCAGGCCAGACAGTGTCTCCGCTTCTTAAGCAAGTCGCCATTATTTTGACTCCTGTGGTCAAAGCAGCCCCGGCTCTGGCTGAGCCCCTGTACGTGATGGCACAGGTCAAGTACCTCTCAGGTGAGCCGGGGGGCGGGGCCAGGAGGCCCTGGGTGAGTGACCACAGCCCGGCCTGGGACCCTCACCCCACGCACGCGCCCGCACAGGCCGGCCTGGCCCTCCTGGCCTCGGGGCCCCGACTCCTTCCTGAGCTGCCTCGCCAGTGGGGCCCTGCCCTGGCCTCTGGCTGGCCCCCTTCTGGGCCTGTGCAGGTGACCTGAGGCTCCTGAACTTGTGCTGACCCTGCTCTGGGACCCAGGAGTTCAACAAAGGCCACACTTCCCCAGGGAGCTGCCCTCCCTAAGGTGAAGTGGACACACAGCTGTTTGTCGGGAACCACTGGGCGAGAAGGCCCAGAAAAGCAGGGGAGGGGCGGAGCGGGGAGGGGGTGCTTTCCAAAGGGCTGTGAGGAGGCCTCGGGGAGGTGAGCTGGACCAGGAGGCCCTCGGAGCCTCCAGGCGGCCAGAGCAGCCACCCCTCCAGGCCCAGCTCCTGGAGAGAGGGAAGAAGAGGTGAGCCTTCCGGGGGTGCCCCTTGTCCTCTCTGAAGTTCCCTCTCCCTGTGGCCTGTCACTCCGTCCGCCTGCAAGCCAGGCCGGCCACCTGTCCTGGGGATGTCCAAGGGGCCCTCACTGCACCGTGGGCTGACAGCACGGCGGGCTGTCCTCTGCCCTCCTGTCTTCGTCCCTGTGTCCCGGTTTCACCTGGGTCCCGGGCTGCCCACAGCCTCAGGGTCCCCGGGGTGAAGGCGCGGGTCAGAGCAGGCGGGTCAGAGCGCCGCCTCAGGGCCAGCCTGAAGCCTGGGGTGTCGTGTGTCAGCCTCCTCACCAAGCTGAGTGACTCCCATCACAGAGTCCCAGGGCCTCCATCGAACAGATGGGTGGGTGACACTCCTCGCCTCGCAGGCTGAGCGGACATCGAGGCGCCTCCCACGGGCTCGGCCTGCGTGGACACAGCGCAGGTGCCACGTAGTTTGTGGCCGCAGCGCAGCTGTCCCCATGCTGTCCCCTTGAGACTTGATGCTCCCTGAACTTCCAGAGGGAGGTGCTGGCATCTCCCTGAGGCGGTAGAGGAGGGTGTTGACGAAGGCTGAGGTTTTGGAACAGGCCTCTGAGCCCAGCAGAGCGGAAGCGGGTGGAGCAGGCCGCGTGGGCGCCAGTGGGACAGAACAGCTGGGCCCCGGGTCTGCGTCCCGGGCACAGAGCCTGCTTTCTCTCCCAGGGGAGCTAGAGAACGCCCAGAGCACCCTGCAGCGTTGCCTGGAGCTGGACCCCACCTGGGCCGACGCTCACCTGCTCATGTCGCAGATCTACCTGGCCCAGGGCAACTTCGGCATGTGTTCCCACTCCCTGGAGCTGGGCGTCAGCCACAACTTCCAGGTGGGCGGCGTGCCCCCGCGCAGCCCACCTCCCAAAGCCGAGCGGGCCCCCTGCGCCCCGGTGCACCCGCTGTCCTGGGCCGGGCTCCCGGCCTGGGCTTGCGGCCTGAGCAGCAGCCGCGGCCCGACCTGTGCCGCTCGCTCCTGCAGGTCCGGGAGCAGCCGCTGTACCACTTCATCAAGGCCAGGGCTCTCAGCAAGGCAGGTGACCACCCGGAGGCCATCAAGACGCTGAAAACGATCACGAAACTCCCCACTCTGAGGCCCGAGGATGGCAGGAAGCTCCGCGGGCCCTTCGTGCAGCCCAGCGAGCGGGCGTCCATCCTGCTGGAACTGGCTGACGCCCTCCGGCTGAACGGGGAACTGGTAAGGAGCCGCGCCCTCCGCCACAGGGTAGGGGCCGGCCGGCGGCCAGGGGCACCCGGGAACCAGGCTCTCGGGTTCTGGCCAACGTTCCCTGTGCGAGCCTCAGCCCGTCTCCATCTGCGGGGCTTGCTCCCAGCCTGGAAGGCCTCAAGATGAGAAGACCCTTCTCCTGCACCACCTGCCTCGCGCCCACCTCACTGTCCGCACGGGCTCTCCGGGGGGAGCACGCAGCCCCTCTGGCCGCCCACGGCTGGTGGGACAGACGAGACAACACCCGGCTCCCGTGATGCCGGTCACCCCGCAGTCCTTATGCGCCTGGTCCCCTAGCATTCTGCCCTGGACAGCGCGCTCGCTCGGTCAGGCAGGAAGGACCGGGCCGCCCCGGGTGAGGTGGGAGCGGGGCTCTATGCGTGCTCCCGGGTTTCACGCTCCTCGGTAAAGGGTGGCCCAGCTCGAGGACCCTCTGGGTGATTCCCCAGTCCTCGGGCTCCGCCCTTTTCCTCAGAGGATCCTGGCAAAGAGAAGGAACCAGCCTTTGGGGCAAAGATGAGAATGTGGAGACCTGTTTCTTCCTTAAATCTGCCAAAAGGAACAAAAGAATGAAAACTGCAACTCTAATGAGACTTAAAGTAGAGACAACTCTCCCTCTGTAACAAATGGAAGCAGCAACCGTGTCTGAGAGGAGTCAGTCCTCCAGCCACTCAGCAGCCGCTCGTCCTGTGGCTGTTCCGCGGGAACCGCTTAGGACAGGGAGAGGGACCCCAAGGTGCCACCACCGTCACGAGCCATCTGCATTCGCCTGATTTTCTGACCGGGGATGTGCTCAAGCTGCTGGAAACGAGAGCATCCCCAGGACCAGCTCTGGGGCAGGCCCGCGGGTCACCAGCTCCAGCCGAAAAGCCTCGGTGGTGTCTGTCCTGGGCCCTTTGGAGGCGGCGGCCAGAGGAGCTCAGGCCGGGAAACAAGTCCATATCCACTCAGCTCAGCTCACAGGTCTCCGAGCGCCGCCTTCCCCGGGAGCCAGGGGGTTCTATCCTGACCCCAGCTTCGCACAAAGGCTCCCCAAAGCGGGGTCCCACAGAAGGTTCCCAAGAGAAGGGCAGGGTGGACGGAACTCCTCCCTGCAGAACGGACAGTGAGCCACAGGGTGTGATGTGGAGGGGTGGGGTGAGGATGGAGGGAGAGCTAGTGGAGGGCAAGCCCGTGCCCCAAGGTGTCTGTCACACAGGGAAGCAGTAAAGGACATGCAGTAACATGGAATTAAGAATTATGGTATAAACGTCTCCGAAAAATCTACCTGTAGGTATAATTGAGACAAATGAGACACTAAATGAATTTTTATAAGTGGGGAAAATGTGAGGCAGAACAGGACAGAATGAAATCCAGTTAAACACAGAACTGATCTAAATGAACCAAGATAGAATTACATTGACTTAACTGCAATAATTTTGACTCTAGGCCAGTATAATGGCTAAGTTCTTGAAAAAAAAGTTATTATTAAAGTAAAAAGAAAGTATACATGCATATATGCATATATATGCACACATACGTATGTGTGTATGTATGTATGTGTGTGTGTACATCTCCATCCCATGGAAATAAAGTCAGGAGGGACACGAAGGGAAGAGCCTAATAATTTCCATCTTTGCGGAGCTGAGCGTGAAGTAACAGTTGACAGAATATCTCTTGATCGGAATATGACTGCTGGCGGAATCAAAGAGCCTGCATCTGCCCAAGCGCTGACGAGGACGCGGAGAAAGCAGGGCCCACGTGAGAGGCAGTGGCACCGAGGAGGAGAACTGCTGCCCAAGCCTCGGCCCCGGAACAGACTGTGACGATAAAGGGGGACAGAACCCCCCCCCACTCAGAACAAGAGGACACTCAGAAGGGTCAGACAGGGAAACCGAGGACCCGAGGGGCCCAGAGGAAAGTGGCCGTCAAGGACGAGTGTCAGTCAGGGTGGACATGCGGCCCAAAGCGTCACAGGAGGTCATTCCGTTCCAGCAGTCAAGGGACGCCGCCTGCGGAGGGGGCCCTGGAGACCACGTGGCCCCGCCGCAGCGCTGGGCATCTGCCGAAATCGGGAAAGTGCGAGGGGTGATGGTCTGCAGGTCCCCTGAAGGAGGGACACTGACTGAGGTGCTGGGGACAGGCAGCCTCTCACGGTTGGGGGTTTCTATCCCCCCCTGCTTGGCTGTGGCCCCTTCCTGCCCCTGGGAGCAGCGGCCAGGGCACTGACTGGCTCGCGCTCCTTCCTGCCACCAGCACCCCCACCGGCGGTCGCCAGCCCAGCTGCTCCCTGCTGTCCTCTCCCGGGCAGGCGCGGGACGCAGAGTGGCTTTAAGTTCGCTGGGAGAGGTTCTACGTGCTGTCAGGCCACCTGTGGCATGTGTTGGGTCCCCTGTCCTAGCACGAGGCCACCAAGGTCATGCAGGACGCCGTCAACGAGTTCAGCGGCACGCCCGAGGAGACCCGCGTCACCATCGCCAACGTGAGCTTGGCCCTGAGCAAGGGGAACGTGGACACGGCGCTGGGCATGCTGAGGGACATCGCGCCCACGCAGCCCTGCTACATGGAGGCCAAGGAGAAGATGGCCGCCATCTACCTGCAGACGCGCAAAGACGCTCGCCTCTACGTCGGCTGCTACCGGTGGGCGGTGCTGGAGCCCGCGGGGCGGGTGGGCCCCTGGCCTGGGAGCACGGTGGCAGTCGAGGGCCTCCCTGGGACGTGGGCTGGTCAGGGGTCCAGCCCATCCAGAGTTGGCCTGCGCCGGGTGCCGCTCATAGTCCTCGGGGACCCAGGGCTGCGCGGGGACATGTCCGGTGGCTCGTCCTGCGGCGGTGGGGGCGGGGGCGGGGGGGCGTGGAGAGCAGGGCCCAGAAGCCCAGCCTCTGTCTCCGCAGTGGGACCTCGGGCCTGGGGGGCGGCGGGGGCCCTTCAGGCAAAACTCCCTTTGGGTGACCCCGGAGGGAGGACGCGGGCAGACTACGGGGCAGAGGCTGTCCCACGGGCAGCGGGACACCAGAGTTTGGGGAAGAGAAGGATGCTGTCTCCCGGGGGGGTCACCCAAAGGGAGGCCTGAGAGGAGCCAGAGGAAGGGGCACAGGCTCCGGCCTGGTCCAGGGGCCGAGGAGCCCGAACTCGGGGAGCAGGCACGAGGCGTCGCGCACAGCCGCTTTCAGTGACATTGGAACGCGTGAACGCGGCCGCGGGAGACGGGGAGGACACGCTTCGGGAACGGGGGCTGAGCCAGGCTTCGGCTACCTTTGCAGGGAGCTCTGCGACCATCTTCCGGGCCCCCACACCAGCCTGCTGCTGGGCGACGCGCTCATGAACATTCAGGAGGTGAGTGAGGGCCGACGGCCTCGCCGAGTGCCGCCCCTCCGACCCCGCTTCTCCGGCGGCGGCGGTGGCGGCAAGAACAGCCCCGGCGCTTCCCCGCCAGCCCGAGAAGGCCCTGGAGGTCTATGAGGAAGCCTGCCGGAGGAGCCCCCACGATGCCGCCCTGATCAGCAGGACCGGGAGGGCTTACGTGAGGACCCACCAGTACACCAAGGTCAGGCTGGGCCCAGGGCCGGGCAGGGGCTGCTGGGGGCTGTGGACGGGGCGCGGCTGCACTTCCGCCCTTGCTCCCTGCCGGGTGGGGCAGCGGAGGCCTGGACAGCCCCCCACGGCTGCAGCAAGAGCTCTGCCAGCGGGCTGGGGGCAGGGCCTTCCCTCTGAAGCTTCTGTGCCCTGGAGGGCACATGGGTGTGGGGGCTGCCGAGGGGGCTCACGGCGGAGCCAGAGCAGCGCCACCGTCCGGTTCGCGCGCCCAGGCCATCAATTACTACGAGGCCGCGCAGAAGATCAGCGGGCAGGACGTCCTGAGCTGCGACCTGGCTGAGCTGCTGCTGAAGCTGAAGAAGTTCAGCAAAGCGGAGAAGGCTGTGAAGCAGGCGCTGCAGCGTGACTCCGGTGCGCCCCGCAGCCCTGCTGGCGGCCCCACTCCCCGCGGGAGCCCACTTGCCCGGAGGACACTGGTGTCACCCTCCCTTCCAGTCGCAGACATCGCATCCATGATGAACGCTGTCAGGTGCTTGCTCCTGCTGGCGAAGGTCTACAACAGCCAGAAAAGGGAAGATGTGATGGAGACACTGAACAAGGTGACGGCCCCGGCGAATCCAGCTGCCTTTCCCGGAGGAGCTGAAGGAGGACGGGAAGGAGGGGGGCTGCGAGGGTCGGGGCCGGGACTGCACCTCCGACTCCCGCCCTGCACACCCCGTGCTTGCCCCTGGCTGGGAGCCACGGGGAGTCTGGCGTCCGGGGTGCCTGCCGACAGTCACAGCGCGGTCACCCGCGGGCACACTGCTCTGTGCTGGGCTCCGGGTCAGCCTTTCGCTTCCTTTGACGTCACAGCAGCCCTCTGAGAAAGCCCCGTGGCCTTCCCACCTGACAGATAAGGCCCAGAGAGGTTACACGTGCCCCACAGTAAGCGATGGGGCTGAGCCTTGATCTGAACCTGGCCCGTCCCTGCTCATCCTCTTCCTCCGGGGCTGTCCCGCTAGGAGAGTGGCCGTCCTGCCACACCTTCCGTCTTTCTACCCAGCAGTGCGGCCTGGCACCTGTCCGGGTGCGCTCTGTCTTGTGGGGAGTCCAACCTGACTGCGCAAGAGGATGCGTCCTCTCGCTCCACCTGGCTGCCCTCACGCCAGCCCCAGGCGGCCACGACTTACTGCATCCCCGGACGCGACCCGGGCCCCAGCATTTCCTCCTGCCCCACACTCTGACCGCGTGCCCGATCTTACGTCGTGGGTATCTGTGGGGGCAGCCTCCACATCCCCAGCAGGACGCTGTTCAGGACAGACGTCCACCGGAGCGCCTGCTGCGGGCGTGCTCTGGCCTGCAGGGCTGCTGGAGCCATTTAGACCCGGCAGGGCCTGGTGGGACGCAGGTAAAGGAGCAAGTGCCGCAGAAGGGTCTGTGTGAGCAAGTCTGTTTCCACTCCCGCCTGCCTGCCATGCCCGCTGGTATGGAGTGCCCGGCCAGAGGCCGAGCCCGTGGAGAGGGGCCCAGGTTTGCTCCAGGGCACAGAGCTGCCCTCTCTCACTGCTGGCTCGGCATGAGGGCTCGGGGACCTCCGCGGGGGAGGCTCAGCACAGCAGCTCCAGGTCTTAAACCCGTGTCTCGGTCCCAAGGCCATGGACCTCCAGTTCCGGATACTGAAGCGAGTCCCTCTGGAGCAGCCTGAGCTCATGCCCTCCCAGAAGCAGCTGGCAGCCTCCATCTGTGTCCAGTTTGGGGAGTTCTACCGGGCGGAGAAAGAGTATGCCAAGGCGGTGCGGTCCTACGAGGACGCCCTGTCCTACGCCCCCACCGACAATAAGGTGGGCACAGAGGGACCTCCTTCCCAGGCGCTGCCTTCAGGGTCCTGACCCGGCGCTGCGGCTCCTTCTCTACGCCTCCCTGGGGGCCGCAGGGGTCAGGGTCGGGACCTTGGGCACAGGTGCCTTTCCTCAGGGGAAGTCTGGGAGCCCACCCTGGACAGCGGAGTGGGGGGACAGCACGGGGTGCCACATCCATCTGTGACTTCTGGTGACCCAGGGGTGTGGAGACGGTGGGGCTGTGGCTGCGGGGGCTCCTGGGGCACACAGGCCAGGTGGCGCTTCCAAGGAGGTTTCAAACCAAGAGGGAGGGGACTCCAGACAGACCCCCTCGCTGTGGGACGTGCCCTCGGTCAGCGGACCTCCCGTGTGTGCCAGGCCCGGAGGCACAGCGGGCAGGACCGTTGACGGGCCTGACCGGTGGCGGCAAGGCCGTGTGCGCACGTGGATCAGGACCCACGGGAACTCAGAAGGGTGCTGCCCGAGCTGGGGGGTGGAGCTGGCGCTGCCCAGGCCCCCACTCTGAGGCAGTGGAGACGCCGGGGAGGGCTGGACGCTGGCTGACCCACGGGGCTGAGGCAGCGTCGAGGCAGAGCTGGCCATCAGTCGGGACTGTCCCCGTGACGGTGGCCGCCCGGTTTCTCCTGCCGGGTCTTGCCCAGGTGGTGCTGGCGCTGGCAGAGCTGCACCTGCTCCAGGGGCAGCTGGACCTGTGTGAGCAGCACTGCACGGCCCTCCTGCAGACACACAAGAGCCACGAGCCCGCCTCCATGGTGAGAGCCCGGGACTGCTCCCCGCCTGGGCCCTGTGGTCCGGGCCCGAAGCCTGCCTGCCTGCTGACCGGCCTCTGGCGGGGTCGGGCAGAGCAGACTGAGCTGGGTCGACCGCCCGTCATGAGAGCCAGAGGGTGGGCTGGCTGCAGGGGCAGCAGCGACCTCTTGACCACGAGGCTGATGCGCTCAGGACCCCACACCCCTGGTGAAGGTGTCTGGGGCTCCCGGCGGTGTAAAGGGAAGGCCTCCCCAGTCCCCCTTCTCCCCAAGACCTGGACACCCCGGGGCAACCCCGGAGCAGAGGGGCCCCATTCTTCCTGCTCTGCTTGGAGCTGGCAATTCTCAGAGTGGGAGGGCCGGCTCTGCTGGCTGTCAAGTCCTTGCTTCCCTTCCCGGCTGCCTCTGTCCTCACCAGGCCCCTCCAGGGACAGCTGCTCCCAGGGCCCTCGGACATCCTTTTCCACCCTCCCTCCTCACCCCACCTCCGCTGCACCCTGCCCCTGCCGTCAGGAGTGCCAAGGTTTGTGTGCTTGTGACAGATGATGGCGGACCTGCTGTTCAGAAAACAGAAGTACGAGGCTGCCATCAGTCTCTACCACCAAGTCCTGGAGAACGCGCCAGGTAACTGGGGCAGGGGCCTGCCGCAGCCAGTGCCAGCATCAGCTCCCACCAGCACAGGCTGCTGTGCCGGGAAAGGGGACTCCCTCTCCTTCCTGACTGCAGAGGAAGCCCCTTCCTCTCTGATTGTTCTGAGAGGCAGGAAACTGATAGACCTGATGGAACATGCCAGCCTGTTCCGAGTCCCAAGGGCACGTTCCTGGTCTCGGGCAGGGCGGTGCTTGGCACTGGACCCAGGACAGCCTGTCTGTTCCCAGATCACGGCCACTAGGGCTCAACATAGCCTCCTTCTGAGGTCACAGCTACCTAGAAGCTGGAGATCAGCCCCGGTGGGGAGCTGCTCCCACTGCTTCCTGCTGGGGAAGCGGCCAGGCAGGGGCGTCTGCTGGAGGGCAGGCCCTGGAGCCAGACTGCCCGGCTGACCCCTGGTCTTCCGCTGAGTAGCCGGGTTACCTGACTTGTCCGTGTCTTGGTCCCTGCGTCTGTCAGGCGGGAACGGGACCCTTCCTCACTATGTCCTGCAGGTAAAGCAGGTAAGGGCCAGGGCGCCTTGAGTCTCTGCGCGTGGTAGCTGCTGTGAATCCCCACTTTCGAGTGCCGGTGAGATTATTCTCCCTACAGAGACGGTGCAGGTGCTGAGGCTGCTGAGGTGACCGGCTCGGCCGTGTCCCCGGCCTCCCCGCTGGGCCCCAGCACCTGGACACAGCTGTTGGCCTGGCAGCCCGGAGATGGTGGCTTTCTTGCTCTAGACAACTTCTCGGTGCTGAGTAAACTGCTGGACCTGCTGCGAAGAAGCGGCAGGCTGGAGGAGGCCCCCGCCTTCCTCGAACGGGCCACGAAGGCCTGCAGACGAGCGCCGCTGGAGCCGGGGCTCAACTACTGCAGAGGCATCTACTGCTGGTGAGCGGCGTCCCCGCGGCGCCAGGAGACGGGCTGCCGGCGGCGCGTGCGGACTCGCCCAACAGGCTGTGCCCGCGCTCTCTCGGGGCCTGTTCCCGTCGGCGCGGTGTCCTCGCCCCAGCAGGCACGTGGGGCAGCCCAACGAGGCCCTGAGGCTCCTCAACAAGGCGCGCAGAGACAGCACGTGGGGCGCGGACGCCACCAGCCGCATGGTGCGCATCTGCCTGAACCCCGACGACGACGTGGTGGGCGGCGGGGCCTTGGAGGGGCTCGCCACGGAGAGCAAGTAAGGGCGCCGCGCCGGGGCGGCGGGGGGCCCCGCCTGGCAGGCTGTGCGCCTCCGCCACGCGCCCGCCGTCCGTCCGCAGGAAGGAGCCGGAGCAGCACGGCGTGCGCACCGCGGAGAAGCTGCTGCGCGAGTTCTGCCCGCAGTCGGCGCAGGCCCGGGCCCAGCTGCGGCTGCTGCAGGGCCTCTGCCTACTGGCCACCCGCGAGCGGGCCAGCGTGGAGGCGGCGCTGGGCACCTTCGTCGAGATGGCACAGGCCGAGGTGCGCGGCGGGGTGGCCGGGCGGCGGCGTTGGCGGCGGGTCGGGCCGGGCCGGGCGGCGGGTGGAGCCCGGCCAGCGCCTCCCGCTTCCCGCGCAGAAGGACAGCGTCCCCGCCCTGCTGGCCATGGCGCAGGCCTACATGCTGCTGAAGCAGGTCCCCAAGGCGCGGACGCAGCTGAAGCGTCTGGCGAAGGCCCCGTGGGCGCCGGCCGACGCCGAGGACTTAGAGAAGAGCTGGCTCCTGCTGGCGGACGTCTTCTGCCAGGGCGGCAAGTTCGACCTGTCAGCGGAGCTGCTGCGCCGCTGTGTGCAGTACAACAAGGCGAGGGGCGGGGCGGGGCCGGGCCTGTGTGGGGCGGGGCCTGTGGCGGGGGCGTTGTGGGGCGGGGCCTTGATGGGGAGGGGCCTTGGCGGGGGCGGGGCCTTGTCCTGGGCGGAGCTGGGTATTTGTGGGGCGGGGCCGAGCCTGGGGCGGGGCCTGCCCGCGGTGTGCTGGGGTGCAGGGGTAGTAGGGGTCCGCCCGGAGGCTGCCTGCCGTGGGGTACGCAGTGATGTCTGCTCCTTGGGGAAGCTGCCTGGGTGGCACCTGCACCGCTGCCCTGGGCCCCTTGGACCAGATGGAGCCTCCCCTGCGGGGCTCTGATCCGCTTCCCCTGCAGTCCTGCTGTAAGGCCTACGAGTACATGGGCTTCATCATGGAGAAGGAGCAGGCCTACAAGGACGCGGCCGCCAACTATGAGCTGGCCTGGAGGCACAGCCATCATGCCAACCCCGCCATCGGTGAGTCCCCCGCCTGCCGCCCGGCGTGAGAGGGCACCAGGCAGAGCCCGAGGCTGCACTCCGCCGCCTGGGGATCAGAGGGCTCTTGGCCCATCAGGGTGCTGCCATCTCTGTTATCCCTGCCCCCAAACAGGCTTCAGACTGGCTTTCAACTACTTGAAGGACAAGAGACTCGTGGAGGCCATCGAAGTCTGCCACATTGTGAGCCGCTGACGGCGACGCTGGCAGGGCGGGTGTGCCGGGCTCTGCCTCACGACCTTTCCCTCTGCGTCCCAGGTCCTCAGGGAGAACCCCAACTACCCCAAGATCAGAGAAGAGATTCTGGAGAAGGCCCAGGGGTCCCTGAGGCCTTAGCTGTGGTCGGTGGGAGCCATCAGGGGACAGGAGTGTCATGAAAGGGAAGGAGACCGGTCCCTGAGCGCACATTCCAAAAATGATACTCTTCCCCAGCTCCACTTTTGTGCTGTGTGGTTATTCAGGCTCATTCATCTGGCTCTGCGGTACCCCAAAGTTTTAGGTTTTTAAAGGACAAAAGGCAGTTTTCTCAGGAGGAGGCTGTCAACCGGCTTAGCTTCTGCTGGGCTTACCAGGCCCGCTTTTATCCAAGACTATAAGGGAGCAGAGGGCAGTGAAGAGGTGGTTCCAGAACTGTGTTGGCCTGTGAGGCCTCCCCGTCTGCAGGCTCCAGCGCCACTGCTCGGACGGGAGCCCAGAGCGGGGGCAGCACTGTCATGCAGCAGGACACTCGCCTGCCCATGCATTCTGTCGCCTCTGTTCGTGAGCTGGCCTCTGCTGGCCTCCTGTTTGGGACCAAGCTGATTACACTTGTCTGGTCAGGGAAATGGGTCCCAGGAAAAGAGTCCCCACTTTCTCTGTGGGAAAGGAGGACACTGACTGACTATGTCATCCCCCAGAAACACTGTAACACCATGGGGGGCAAAAGCAGGGGCCCCTATTTAGAATAACATTAATTGTGACTAACAAGAAGGTGAGGGAGGTCACTTCTTTGTTCTCCTTGACCTGTCTTCCTGTTTTCGGGATGCCCCGGAATGGGCTGGGGGACATCTCCCTGGGTGACCTTCCCGAGGCCCTTGCCCCCTCTGAACCACTCCCACCTGTGGCAGGAAGTGAGATGTGTGCATTCCCACATGGTGGCACAAACCCTGCCAGTGGCACCAGCAAGCACCGTGAGGTTTACTGAAGGGTGTGCGCACATGCTATTTTAACGTATGTTCTGGAAGCAGCAGCACCACACACGAAGGAATCCGTGGGCGCGCTGACTCTGAAGCACGCCGGTGTGAAGCACGACACGCGGCAGCAGGAGAAAGCAAGGATGGCAGCATTTTCAGGAGAAGTGGCCGCGTGACTCTGCTTTGGGAGGGTGGACCTAAGGGTCCTTTCTAGAAGCGCAGGCTTCCCGATGGCGGCTGCTCTGGCTGGTGTCCCCGGTCTGATTGCGTGGCTCTTGCGTGTACAGTGGTCCAGGACGCTTTCTCCAGGCCGCTGCCACCGTCCCCATGGGTAGCCCTTTCGAGTGACCCGCCCACTGCCCCGTCTCAGGCTGGGTGGAGCAGAGCTGTGTGATCAGTGCTGCCAGCACTGTGCGCTGATCACACTGCTGTTGCTGTAAAACCCAAGTTGTCTTGATTTCTCTTCAAAGAGAGAAAAAGCCAAGCTGCGACCCCAGCTGGGGTGTGGATGGCCACCGTCCAGCCAGGGGCTATGTCCATGGGGTGGGGGTCTGCGGGGGCCGGCCACCCAGATTTCTCGCCAGACAGCAGAGCCCGAGTCCTTAGAGCCCCAGATCTGGGATCACGCGTGTTAAAGCCGGTGTGAGAGGACACCAGGGGGGAAGGACGCCTGCAAGTGCACGACAGTTAAGCGAGTTCCACGGACAGGCTGCCCCACGGCAGGTAGGCCCTCCACGTCACGAATCCCTGAGGACGATTAACCATATGCCCACATCGTGTCCAGAGGCGAGAGGCAGAGACTTAGAGGATGACGGAACCAGCTGAAAGGTGCAGGTGAAACAGAAATAGAGGCAGAAACAGAAACCGGAACGCAAGTCACAAGCCTTCCCTTTCCGACATGCTGTTCAGACAAACTGAACAAGCTTACGAGGCAATAGGCTGTCGTCTGACAGCACTGAGGAGACGGGGCCAGGCAGTTCAGAGCTGAGCCGTGGGAGGTAATCGAGAGGCCTCGCATGGGTGACAGGCGGGAGGAGAGCAAGGAGAGACCAGCAGGTCCTCAGCACTCACCTGAATCATCGCTCTTGGGGAGGGGGGCTGTCTTCCTTTGGCCCCAGAGGGGCTTCCCAGGGCAGGGTGCAGCCTGGCCCTGGCTGGCCTGCAGCTCAGGCTGCTGGGGACAGGTCGGACAGGTCCGGCAGGTGCAGAAGGAAGAGGTCCTTCTTCAGCTTTCCAGGGCTCCCCCGGGACCTCTTTCCCAGAGTGGGCCCCCACCACCTAGGGGTGGGCGCCACCCTTTCACCAGGCCTGGCTCCAGGGCTGAGTCGGGAAGGAGTGTTTGCTCACCCTGTCCCAGCAGGCGGGCTGTCATGTCAGAAGACCACTGCCGGCCCTCCCCCCAGGTGACCACTAGAGGAGATGGAAGTTGAAAGGCTGGATCCCCGTCCCCAGGCTGCCCGGGGCACAGAATCCCAGTGTGTGTCCCTCTCACCCCGAATGCAGCCTTCGTGTCCACCCGCCCCTGCCCGCACCCACCCCGCAGGTGCACCTGTGCTTCGAGCCCACAAATAGACCACACTGTTAAAAATAGAGCCTCTTTATGGGTACCTGTAAGCTTAGGTACAAGGTGTTCTCACAAGCACACAGGCCGGGAAGGCCTCCTGGGCAAGAGGCAGGTCCAGAGCCTGGGCTTCTTGGCACAGACACAGAAAAATGAATAAATTAGTCCTGACACTCAGGAGCACTACAGAAATGACAGCGCCGAGGTCAACGCCAGCAGAGGGCACGAGGTCCTGAGGAGCTGCCCTCGGCCCTGGCTATAAGGCTGACTGCAGGGCAGGCGTCCCGCCATCCCAGCGCCCCGCTGGCACCCTGTGTCTGAGGTCAGCCTCTGAGGAAGGGGACAGGAAGTAGAGGGGCTGGGATCAGAGGAGGGTCTCGTGCGTGGCCGTTCCCCTGCCTGCTCAGCCATCCAGACCAGGCAGCAGACAGCAGACTGCACCACCCTCACCTGGTCTGCACCAGAGGCCAGTCAGGCAGGACCACGGGGAAAAAGCAACTGTGCCCACGCTGCCCCTGCTCTGCGCCGCCCGAGAGAAGCCTAAGATACCTGGTCACCAAATAAATTATGGAAATAAGTTAGTCTTCACAGTCCCGAGGGAGCGGGCTCAGGCGGCAGGAGGAGCCCGCGGAGGTGCTGGCTCAGCAGCCCCGTCTTTGGGTGAGGAGCATCGCCTGGAGCGGGACGGGGCTGCAGAGCGGAGGCCCAGCCCCTCCTGTTCCACTGGAGTGGGGGGCGCGGGGGAGGCAGCTGAGAGGGGGCCCCCTCCCGCCCCCTCCCGAGCGTGGAAAGTGACATAAATAAATAAGAGGTGCTGCACGGACACCAGAGTGCACCCGGGCACGCCAGCCAGCGGAGACCCGCAGACTCGGGGACCCAGTCACACCAGCAGCGACGGGTCCGGGCCGGGGAGGGCCGGCGTCCTTACACAGGCGCGGGCTCCACCAGGGGTGGCGTGTCCTCAAACAACTGGCTGTCCAAGAAGGGGGCCAGGGCCTCGGCAGCGGGCTCGGACGGGCCCATGATGGACTCCAGAAAGCAAGCGCTGGCGTCCGCGGGCGGAGAGAAGGCGGGCAGAGCGAAGGCGGGGGTCTCCGGGGTGTCCCAGCAGTCGGGCGCTTCCCGGGAGGTGTAGTGCGGCCCCAGACTGTAGTCCGGCAGGGCCTGCAGCAGCTCGAAGGAGTCGCAGGAACACAGGCTGAGGTCCACCGAGCTGCTCCGGCCGGCGTCCGTGCGGGCGGGCACGGTGGTGCCAGGGAGGCTAGCTTCTCCTGAGCCGTCAAGGCCACCGCTCAGGAAGCAGCTGGCATCTAGGTTGGCGTTTTCATCCAGGATGCCCAGTGTGAGGCCAGTGCTGGAAAAGCTCTGGGTCCAGCTGGCCAGGCCCCCGGGGTCTCCGGTACCAAAGATGTCAGCTGGGTGGAAGCAGCTGAGGCCGTCCAGACACCCCATGGCCGCTTCCTCCTCCTCCTCCTCCTCCTCCCCGCCCAGGTCAGAGTCGCTGAAACTCAGGACCCAGGCCAGGCCGTCGTCTACTCCGGGCGAGAGGCCAGGGCCGGGCAGGGCCGGGAGAGCGGGCCCCGGGGCAGCCTCGCTCGTGCCAGAGGCTGCGGAGGAGTCGGTCATGTGGCTGCTGCAACTGTGCTCTCCCAGCTCACCACCCCCGGGGGACGTGGCCAGTGAGAATGTGGGGGCCAGGACCGGCTCCCGGGGGCTGGCTGGGCTGTCCTGCGTGGGGGCCTCCAGCATCCCCAGGCTCTCTGCGCCCTGCTCCAGCTGCAGGCGGGTGAGGGTGTGGACGAAGTGCGTCTGCACGCGGGCCTGGTTGAACTCCACGCGGCCCTCCGGGTTCTGGCAGCCCTCCCTGCGACAGCCGCAGGGGAACGCCGTGTGGTCCATCTGGGGAGAGCAGAGACAGTGAGGCCCGGAGTGCAGCCCGGGCTCCCGGCCCGGCCCGGCCCGGCCCCATACCTGGCACTTGATGCCCGCCAGGCTGCAGGTGCAGACCTCAGGGTCGCAGACCCCATCGCAGTGACAACCACAGTCCTCGCGGGACCGGCGCAGGGCCTGCAGCTCCCGCCTCTCCTCCCGGTCAATCCTCCGCACACCAGCGGCCCGCAGCAGAGCCCGCCGCTGCCGGGCAGGGTGGGGCTGCAGGAAGGCCATCTCTTCCAGTCGGCCGCCTGCCACGGCCACCGCCAAGTCCTCCTCCACGGAGGCGTCATCAATGGCTTCCACCGTCAGGGGCAGTCCGGCCTCTGTCTCAGGTGCACTGGCCTCGGAGAGCTGTAGCCACAGGGAGAGGAGGTTGTGGGGACACGGGCACGGATGTGGCTTCTCTCACTACCACCGGTCACTTCAAATACGCCCCAAGTGCAGGCGCTGGGCTGAGTGCCAGTGGCCAGGACAGCCAGCCAGAGAGCTGCCTAGGGCACCGCGGGGTCCCTCTTTGAGCCCTTCCTCAGCCCACGAGCCCGTCTGCAGCCTGACACAACCGCCGCCCGCCTCGCTGCCCCACTGAGGTCAGATCAGCGCCAGCCCCAGCCCTGCGGCGAGCTGGAGCCCTTCCATCCCAATGCCTGCAGATAAACACACAACAGCCCCGATCAGCCCATCGCTGCCTCGGAGGCCTCCTCCCCGCAAACCCCCGGCTGCCCCACTCCCCTGGCCTGGGACTCTGGGAGCTGCCCGAGGCCTGGCCATGGATGGGGCCTCCTACCTTCCATCTCAGCGCCTCCAGCTTCTCCTCCTTCAAGCGCAGGCGGAGCCTCCCCCGGCAGGCCTGCGCCTG
Organism: Solenodon paradoxus; assembly: GCA_004363575.1. Lineage (NCBI taxonomy): Eukaryota > Metazoa > Chordata > Mammalia > Eulipotyphla > Solenodontidae > Solenodon > Solenodon paradoxus. The sequence goes on along the minus strand of RJWH01004432.1, from coordinate 83,622 downwards.
CTCCTGAGCAAACTCCGCCAGGGAGAAGCGGCGCCGGGCAGTGTGGCGAGACGCCATGCCCAGCGTGCAGCCGCCGCGGCTGGGCACGCTGGTGAAGCCCTGGCAGCGAGGGAAGTAGAAGACGGTGATGCCATCGAAGGCCACGCGGCCCGGGTGCTTCCGAGGAGCCCGCTTCAGGATGGATGGCGCTGCAAGGAGGGCGGGGGCCGCACATTAGTTCTGAGGCACAGCACACCCCCCTGAAGAGGGCGTGAGCAGCATCTCCCCACCGGCCTCCTGGGAACAAAGACGTGGAGGATCTGAGCCCAGGAGCCAGGCGGGACCGGAGCTGGTCAGCCTGATGTGTCCCTGCACCAGCGTTGGCTGCCATTCAAGGGGAGTAATTGTGCGATCAGCCTCGTCTTACTTGTTAGCCTATTAGGGCCCGCATTTTAAAACATGACCCGTGGAAGCTCTTTGTGTTCTAGAAACGCCACTGCTCTGTCTAATCTCTCTCTGCAAATATTTCATCTTTCCGTTTTGCTCACAGCATTTACAAAATAGTTTCTAAGGTGTATGCGATGAAATACATGTGGATCTTGTCCTTTACAGAGTTTGCATTTCGCAACAGGCTTCAAAAGGCCTTCTCCAAAGTTACTGACTGTACACGAGTAAGCTGTGTGTGGGGGGCTTCGCACACATATGGAATCATTACTCTGTCTCAGGGTGAACCATAAAGGAACGACCACAGAATAGTTGAATACTGGCCGCTCCTTGTGTTTCAAATTGCTGTTAATTCGCACCCAGCTACTGGAGGGGACCCCCTTCTCAAGGGCTGTCAGTTCTCATTTCTGAGCTCAGCGGTCAGCCTCTGAGTGATGGTACCCAGCCCGCCGCGACCCAGTTCACGGAACGTGGCTCTTCGCTAGCTGAGCTGGCTGGCACTTCCTGAGACGTTAGCGAGCAGTGTCTGCGCCCTCGTTTTGCTCCCGACTTAGTAGAATTGCTTCTAGTATGTCCTCATTCCTCGCCATGCCAGCTTTGGGGTTGAGACATATTTTTTATCAATTAAGGAGTCGATGTGAGCATGCTGCCTTGTCTGCAGGGCATCCCGAGGTCAAAGAGGAGCCCAGCTGCGGCCACAGTAGGGCCCTGCACAGTGACCACTGGACTCCGGGGGCCAAGGAAGGAAGCTGGAGCTATAGGGGCGCCTGCAGGTCCCAATGGCCCGTCAGGGGCCTCTTGTTTCCCCCTCAGGGAGGGGGGCGGGTCTGGGGCTCCCAGAGACCAGGGTACTCACGGGTGAAGCTTCGGGGGCCGCAGCGGTCACCAGCGGGCAGGGGTCTGTGATCCCAGGGGCCCTCCTCTTCGGAATCCCAGGCCGAGGAGCCTGAAGTGCTCGGGGAGCAGGAGCGGCGGCCCGGGGAGGACAAGGGGGAGGACGAGGAGGACGAGCAGAGCGAGGAAGAGGAGTCCTCATCCAGCTGATCGAACTTCCTCTTCAGTAGCCCCGTCATGCTGCTGCAGGCTGCCCTGAGGTCCGGCCAGACAGTCTGGAACGAGGGGCAACTCTCAGTGGTCTGGGGGCAGGGTGGCCAGCACCACCCCCTCCGGGCAGTGCTCCGTGGAGCCCCCTCTCCCAGCTTCTCCGCAGGAGGCCAGTCCCGAGGTCCAGACCCGCACCGGGAGCCTCTGGGGTGAAGGGCACGGCCAGGCACTTTCCCTCTACCTCCTACAGCCCCCCAATCTCACACACACGCAGATGGACCACCAGACCTCAGCGGCCTCCCTCATTCCCGGCAGGAATCCTGGGGGCTGACTCACTGGCTGCATGATTCACACGCCCGCCGGCATCTGTGAGCCTGTGCGAGGCCGTGTGCCCGGCCTGCTACCTCCTCCTGCTCCTCCTCCTCCCCGACAGCCGCCCCAGGCGCACCCCAGGCCGGCCAGGGACTCTGGGACACAGGCTGGCTGACACGGCCTGGAACTTTCCGGAGCCCCCCCGCTTCCTGCGGTGAAGCTGCTCGGAACTCCCTCCGAAACCCCCACGCAGCCGAGAAGTCTCGGCCTGCAGGCCTGATGGGGCCAGAGGGGACAGAGCCGCCTGGCATCGCAGGTCTTCTGAATGTCTGCTGCCGGACCGTGAAGAGCCGCCGACACCTTCTGCTCTGGTTCTCACCCTGTCTGCCTGAGGCACCTTCCTGTGGTCCCCGCACCAGTAACTCCCGCGAAACGGACCGGCCAAGAGGACGAGCAAGCGTGGCGGGACGCAGGCGTCTCCCCTTTGAGGAGCTCCGTCCTCCTGCAAGCAGCATCCGCCCTCCTGCAAGCAGCAGCTCCTTCCACCGCCTGGGGACCCCCACCCACGGCCTCCGTCCCCAACGCTGAGTCCAGCTGCCTTATCTGTGTGCGCCGCCCGGTGGCACCCGGGCCAGGCCCAGAAGGTCACCAGGAGGAAGGGGAAACGGCAGAGGCGCGGGGCAGCGGCCCCTCCCCTGCTGCCATGACAGGAAACGAGCGCGAACAGGAAAAACCGACCAGAAGGCTCTCCCTCCTGCTCAGGGGGCCTTTCTAAAGGCCACGTTCCTGCCTGGCCCGGCCTCCCAGGAGTCCGGGACCGGAGGGTGCGCCGTGGAGCAACTCACCGGGGAAGCTGGGGCCTGCAGTGAGGCCCTGCCCCCCAGGGCTGGGGGAAGAGCGCAGGTGCTTCCGGGGGCTCCTCGAGGGGAGTTTCAGGCTGGGTACCCTCCTCCCAAGGTCAAAACCACAAACAAAAACAACCTGCTCCCAGCTGGCCTGCAGGCGCTCTCTGGGGACCAAGGAGTGCAGGACCCAGGGCCAGACACACACAAACCTGTGCGCACAGAAACACTGACACGCACGGCCCCATCTTGTCTGCGCAGTCCAGCTGCGGCACCCCATGTTCCCCCAATTCCAGATGCTGTCTGCGGGGTGTTAAGTGCGGCCCGCGTCACAGACCTGAGATGCACCCCAAACCAACTGCCCGCTGGCAGCGCTGCCGGCTGCCCCTTAGAAACAAGATCCCGCAGGCCCCACATGGAACCCCGTCTCCGCCGCCCCCCCAGTGCCATCTGCTCCTCTTCCCTATCTTAGCAGCGCTGCCACCCCCGTTACTCCAGCCGGAAACCTGCCGCAGCCTCCACCCGGCACCTGCTCTCGCACACCAGCCGCCCGCCAGCCAAGCACGCACGCGCTGACCGCATCCACGCCAGCCCGGCACGCGCTCAGCCATCCTGCAGGCCTCCCCCACACAGACAAGACCCTCGGCTCCAGAGCCACACCGCCCACACGTGCCCCCTGGCGAGGCACCAACTGGCTGGGTGACCCAGGGCGCCGCGCTCAGCAGGCCCGTCAGTCCTCACTGCAGCAAAGAATGAGCTTCTAGACGCGCGCAGAGTGAAGGAGGCCGACAGAAGACACGTGAAGGAAAGTCCACACGAGGCAAACGCAGTCGGAAGGGAGCTGGGGTGTCACACCGGGAGCAGCAGCGTCTCTTCACGTCGGCCCGCAGGTGCTCAGAACTAAAATTCCAGCCAGCCGCGCACGTCAGATGCACTCGATGCGTTTCACGTAGGGCATCTCCAGTTTTAAAAGTGTATTCATCTTATCATGTCTCTGTCCCCAGTGCCAGTACCCATGTCCCCTGCCCCAGTCGTCTCCCTTCTTCACCCCGCAGCGAGTGACTTCCACCCTCCTGGGTTCAGACCTGGACCCACTGGCTTTCCCCGGTCTGCGGCTCGAGCCCAGGCTGCAGTGCGGCCCCGGTGTCAGCCTGCACCCGCCACGCAGAATCGCTCTGCGGCTCCCTCAGAAGAGCTGCCTCTCAGGACCGAGTCCAGGACCCCTCGAGAGGAGGAAGCAAGCCCAGCTGCTGTCTCCCCGCCAGACCCACGGGCAGGACTCCCCCCAGCCTGCCCCCTCCTCTATACGCAGCTGAACTTGCATTCTTCTGATGGCCGTGACTGCTCACCTCCTGGCCTTGGTCCCAGCTGGAGCCTGGCCTCACCTCCCTTCACAAGTTCTCTCCACAGGGCCTCCCTGAAACCCCCACTCCTCCCGGCTGGCTGTGGAGGGTCTGAGCAAGAGTGGAACCCAGGAGGGGGTCCCCTGAGGGCAGGAGAGGGAAGCTGTGGCTGCAGGCAGGTGCCAGCATGGTACGTCAGGGGCCTCTCTGGTCCCCAGAGCAGACTGATGAAGAAGGACATGCAGGATGCAGGGCCCAGCCAGAGCCCCCTCCCGCCTCTGCCCCGGGGAATGAGCTCCAGGTAAGGTGGTGGCTACGGAAGGAAAGGAAATACAGGTAAGGGGTCCTAAGTGCCCAGGCCACACAGAGCGGGAGACACAGGGAAGCTGCAGCCACTCAGGTGCCACTGATGCACCCAGCAGGGCCTGCGGGCCTGCAGGGAAACGAGGAATGGTCTTGCTCTTCCCACCTGGGACTCCAGAAGCTGAGAGGCAGGGGCAGGAGATGAGACAAAAGACTCAGGCAGAGACAAGGAGAGGCCAAGTCTGAAAAGGGATGAAAGATAGTGGAAGAGGCCAAGAAAAGTGTCAGACAGTGAGTCAGAGGGTGGGGGAGGGGCCTAGGGGCTACCCAGGAATCCAGAGTCCGACAGCCAGCTGGGGCTCCGCTCCTGGGGTGAGCGCCGGCCCCTCCCAGGGTCCCGGAGGACAAGCAATTCTCTGGAGCCGGCCTAGACAGACACCCCGCCCCCAGGAGCCCTGGAGACAGGCTTCTTCCAGGATGTGTCTGCGCCCAGAGAATGAGGCCACCCCCCTGCCACCACACACAGGAGGGAACAGCCCAGGGGAAGGGGGCGCGGCCGGCCCTCCCCACCACAGGAGCTACGCTGTGTTCCTCCAGGCAGGTCACCTCGCCCTGGACACCAAGCAAACAGGCTGTCAGGGCAGGGGGCAGGCAGGGGTCTCCAGGCCTCTGAAAGCCAGGCCCCCTGCAGTCCCACTGCCCCAGCTCCCCGAGGCACTGGGGAGGGGGCACCTTCAGCTGCCGGCTCCTCCTCCAGGAATCTGAAGAATGCATCCTTAACCTCAGAGCCCCAAGGCCAGGACTGGCCCAGGTCAGTTCCCACACCAGCATTTGGGGGCACAGGACACGACCCCTTGGGATCAACTTCCTGGGGGAGGACAGCACTGAGCCCCTCCGGCCCCGGCCTTAACAGCTGGCAGGAGAGACAGCCGGGGCAGCCCAGAGCGGGCAGACAGGGCCCTGGGCACCCCTCCCCCACCCAGCTCTCTGGACATGATCCTGGGGGAGGGGACAGCTCCTCAGCCTTGGCCTCCAGAGCCTGGCACTGGGCAGGTGCCAAATGTTTGCTGGTACATAAAGCAATTGCTGGTGACAGAAACGGCTTCCTCCACCGAAGAGGCTGCCTTCATGCCCACTCATTCATTCACTCCACAAATAATTACTGAGCTCCTACAATATGCCCAGCCTGGTGCCCGGCCTCTGGGCACTTAAGGAGCAAGACTTGTACCAGTTCTGGTCCCTGTCGGTCCCGGAGTCTGAGTTTATGGGGAGTTGGGTTACATGCCCTGTGGAATGCCGGGAAGCGGGCAGACGGGGTGCAGCGGGGTGAAGACAAGTCCTCCCGGGAAGAGAGGCTGGGGGTGCTGCAGGGGTGCGGGACTGGGGAGGGAGAGGCGCCCCCCGCTCCCCCCACCTTTCGTGAGCAGGGCCAGGAGGTCTGCCAGGCCGGGGGCTGAAGGGGCGGCCCTAGCCTAAGGACACAGGAAGCCAGGAGGGTGCAGGCAGGAGTGACAGACTGGATTTGCATTTTTAAAAGACGGCTCAGCACAGGGTGAGGGGGTGTGGCAGGCTAGGTGTGGCCAGCAGGACTGGCAGCCCCGGCTAGGTGAGATGACAGGACACAGGAGAAAGGGGAGTGGATGGACCTGGTGACCTCGGTGTTAAGAGGGCCACGGAGCCGGGACCGGGGTGACGGTGGTTCTCTGCAGCGGACGCTGAGACAGCCAGACGAGCGGCCGGGCCGGCGGGCAGTGCCGAGGCGTGTGGGCGAGGCTGGGGACGGCGGCCGGCGCAGGGTGACTAACTGTGACGGCGCCGCGGACGCACTCGGCAGTGCGTGCACGCGGAGGGCCGGGGCGGGAGGCCGCGGACCCGGAGGGGAAAGCGCGTGGGCGCGGTGACGTGTGCCCGCGGGTGGCCGGGATCGCCGCGCCCGTGACTCACAGCGGTGGCCTCTGCGTGTGACGGTGACTGACAAACAGGTGAGCAGACGACACGACGCTCCCGCCCCCTTCCCTCCCGGGTCTGTGACTCACGGAGCCTCTGCTCGCTCAGCCCAGCGCTCCCTCTGACTCGCCCGCCGGGGGCGCCGGGCAAGGGGACCCATGTCACCTGCTCAGTCCACGGAGGAACTTCTGAAAAGTTCTCAGACAAGTGGGTCAAGTGGAAACTCCCCCTCGGACGCGCGCGACCCGGCCCGCCGCTCCCGCAGCCCCGCCGGCCCGGGCTCCGAGCGGGGCGCGCCTCCCGGGACGCGGGCGGGCGGGCGGGGACCGACAGCCCGCGCCCCCGTCCGGGCCCCGTCCGGGCCCCGTCCGGGCCCCCGGGCCGCGCCGGGGTCGGGTCAGCGGCAGGGCCGACGCCCCCGTCCGCCCACGCTCCCGCCCGCCGACGCCCCCACCCGCCCGCGCTCACCTGCGGCCCGCGAGGCTGCGCCCGCCCGGGTCACTCCGCCGGCAGCCGTCGCCCGCTCCTTCCTGGCCCGCAGCGTCCGGCGGCGCAGGCGGCGGCGGGAGACTGGCGCCGGCCTCGCCCGCGCTCCGCCCCTCGGCCGTGGAAGCCGGGCCCGCGCTGACGCACGTCGCGCCCCGCCCCGGAGGCGCCGCCCCGGAACCGCGCGGGCGGGCGGACTCCGACCCGCGACGACGGCGCCGCCGGTCGGGGCGGCGGAGCAGGGGCGCTGGGGGCGCGGCTCCCCGGCGCGCGGACCGACAGCCGGAGGCCGCGCCCTCCCTTCCACCCGGGGCCGCCCCCGCCGGAAAGTCAGCCGACGGAGGCCGACGCGCGCAGGTCACTCCCGGGCCGGCTCCACCTCGGTCCGCAGGCCGGCAGCGGCGCGGCCTGAGCCGGGGTCGCGGGCAATGACATGAAAGGCTGGATCAGCTCGGGTCGCCCCTCCGCGCCCGGCACGGCCCCTCCTGCTGGGAGTCAGTCCCCCGACCCGCCGGGAAAGTGTGTGCTGTCCCGCGGCGAGTCCTGCCCCTTCCCGTCGCCGACCCGTCCTACCCTCCGCGCATCCCTGGAGCGAGGCCACCCTCGCACCTTGGCTGCAGCTGCTCTCGCCCGGGACGCCGTGGCCCTGTGGCCGCCCACCCGAGCTCAGCACCTTAAGTCTCCACGCACCGCCCGCCCGGGTGGGCGGCCCCGGCCCGCCCCGCCCCGCCCCCGCGGCCTTCGGGCCATTCCCAGACCGTCCGGGAGGAAAGCTGTCACCCGGGACTCCCCCACCTTCCTCCGGCTGTGGCGAGGGGGAGGGGAGGGGACCTGTCCTGTCGGGAGGGAAGGCGGGTGAGGCCCCTCTGCAGCCACAGGTGTGTACGGAGAGGGGCGGGCGGGGTCTGCCTGCCCTTCTCCTTTGCAGGAAGAATGACAGGAGCAGAATAGGGTGGGGTCAGCAGAGCCCTGTCCTTCCTGGGTGCCCTGAGGGCCTGTCCCTCGGGGTTTGGGGATGGTGGGGGTGGTTGTTTCTGGAAGGATAGAGCCCACTTCCAGCGGCTTCCCAGTGCCCGGGGAATGTCGTTTCCACTCCGCGGGGCCTACGGACCCCTAATGACCAGTCCCCTGCTCACCTTTGCAGCCTCCCTGCTCTTCGTGCTGCCATCCCCACGCCGGTCCTGCGCTTTCATCATCTCTTTCATGTATCTCTATTTATGCTGTGCAGACTCACTGGCACAGCGGCCAGTAGTTCTCATTCGCTCATCGGATTCTATTCTGTTTTTCCTTACTTTTTCCAGCCTACCGCTAGCGCCCACCCAGCTTCCTCATAACTGCCTTCCAGCCTGGCTTTCCAGCAGGCGGTGTGGCGTGCCCAGCTCATCCCCGTTCAGATGTCCAAAGATGCCGGTCTCCAGCCTGCACCCCTTGCACACCCACGCCTGCAGCCGGTGCTTGGAAGCTGTGGTGGGGCTGAGGCAGCTCAAGAGGGAGTTTAAAGGCCGCAGAACTGAATGTCAGTTGCTGGAGGTGACTCAGACCTTTGGGCAATGACAGCAGATGACCACCCACCACCACCTCAGCTGTGCTCTCTCCCTGGGGCTGCAGTGGCAGAATGTGCTGCTCCTGAGGAAGTCTTCCTTCCTGCCTCTAATCTCCAGGCCATGTCCCCAGGGGAAGGGGGGTCTCTGCGACCTTGCCTGGAATTCCAGTTTATTTCCTTTCACCTTCAGCTTTCCAGTTTGTGAAACGGGGACCCTGGGTCAGGGAACCCCACCCACTTCAACATCTTTGAGTTTATGTCCAGAAGACACTGCTGAGCAGGGCACAGGGAGGGTAGAGCACCAGAGTTAATGAGGATCTCTCCCGGCTGCCTAATTGCATCCTGCTGGGCACCGGGGCACCCGGCCAGGACAGAGACCGGGCCTGGGAGTTGGCAAAGGCTGGAGTGGAGACTTAGAACAGGAACCCCAATGGGCAATGGGAGTGGGGAGGCAGGAAGAGATGGAGAGGATAAGGGGAAACATAAGAGAATAAAAAGAATCAAGCCAATGATGTGTTTTCTCCAGAAAAGCATCTCCCTGTCCTGGGATGGGCTCACCAGATGTTCCCCAGATGTTGGTGATGGGAAATTTCTCCCTCTGGGATCCCAGCTAAGCTCTTCCTGTTCATGAGGAAATGAAGGGTCCGTTCCAAGGCATGGAGGGTGGGGTCTGGAGCAGCACTTGTCTGTGACTAGGGCACATGCAGGCAGAAAAAATACACCCACACATCCTCGGGGGGTTCTGAATACTTAGAATTGCCCAATGACCTTCTCCAATAGTCAGCAGCCATGGACCACCCGTTTGAGGGAAAATGGAAAAATATTCAGATGTTCAATAAATACTTTTAAAAATTAAAAAGGATGTAATCCCAAGAGACAAACTAAAATGTTAGTTCTAACAGCAGCAGACACAGCAGGACTATTAGCCAGACCCATCCTGCACTGCTGGTGGAGGAGATATGGATGGTTCGTAAAATAATTTGGCAGCACCTAGTAAGGCCAGAGATCAGAAAATGCTATGATCTTGTAATTCTATGGCAAGAGAATATGTATCCAAGAGAAACAGGTGCTACGTCCACTGGAAGACATTCGGATGGAATAGCTGCTTGATTCCTAACAGCCTAAAACTGGGAACAATCCATATGTCCAATAGGTGAGTGGAGACTGATTTGTTATGCAATGGAATACTAGACAGCAATGAAAAACTGAACCATAGGCTCAAACAATGGTGGGGTGAAATTTTTTTGTTATTTTTTAAGGTGAAAGCTGGAATGAAGGCAAGTAGGCCACCAGGCAAGGAGGAGAAGCAGCATTTTTTAAGATTTTACCTAGTTGTTCATCTTGGTTGTCCCACCCCCACCCCACGTTTGGCTCTGGGTGGACCTGGGTCCTTGAGATGTATGTGGACTGTGCCAACCGCAGGCTGTGGATTTACCCACCAGCACGGGGGCTGGCGGGGTGTGAATCTTTTAAAACGTCTCTTGAGTAAAGACGCCAAACACTGAAGAGGAAGAACCAATTCCGTTTATCTGCATGAAGTATAAAAACAAAACCGACCACTGGGTGCGTAGCATCGCCGGTGCGACTGTTCGCTGGGACGGAAGAGAGCCTGGTGGGGCTGCCGGGATGTTCCGTGTCTTGTATCCCGGTCTGGGCAGTGGCCGGACAGGTACATATATGTAAACATTCAATTCGTGCACTTCACCAAAGGCCAGTTTTCCCTTGGCAAAAGAAAATGACCTTCGAAGTAGCATAATTACGGAAGGGGACCCATTGTTTCCAGCCTCCTACGGGTCAGAATGCTTCCTGACCAAGGAGGGGTGCCTGGGGTCACAGGCCAATTCACCTATTTGGTTTCTTTCCATCTAAAAGGTACAGAGGTTGTTTCGGCATGATTCTTAGGGATGAGAAGTTTCATCTGTTTTGCAACTAAAAGTTTTATACCTTCAGCTCTTACATTTAGGTCTTTGATTCATTGAGACTTAATTTTCGTATGCGGTGCACGGTCAGAGTCCAGCTGCGTTCTTTTGCTTGCTAGTGGCCACTCATGTTGGCTATGCATTTGTTAAAAAACGTCTTCAAATCAAAGCAGCTGGGTCCCCAGACCTTCAGCCTCAGTCAGCAGGGATATTCGCCCTTGCGCAGCCTCTGAGGCCAGTCCGGGGACCGGGGGTACTGTTCCTTTTCAGAATGTTGGCGTCCCCTGATTTCCAGTCCACGTGTCTGCTGGCGGCTGACGTGCCCGGCTCAGACCTGTGGATTCTGCGAGCACAGGCGGTCGAGGGCTGTCTGAGCCATCCTTGGTTCTGAAGAAGGAAGGAAGGAAGGAGCCTTGAGTGAGGCTGGGGACAGGGACTAAGGTTCTGTCTCCTTAGGAAACTCAAGTATTTCCCTTTGGACCACACCAGCCTCCCTGCCTGGGGAGAATCCTGTCCTCTCCACCTAGCCTCTTCCTCCTTCCGCTCAAAGGGACTGGCCTCTCCAGGTCCCCAGCCTTCTACCCTCCCTCATCCCTGCAGTCTGCTCAAGGTGCGGCTTCTCAGCAGCCCCTGAGAACTTGCCAGAAGTGTGGGTTCCTAGGTGCCCCCAGACTCGCTGAGTCAGACACTCTGCGAGCAGGGCCCAGCAATCTGTGTTTGAACAAGGCCTCCGGTTGATGTGCATGCCGTCCACGGCTGAGGTCCACTGAGCTACGCCCTGGGACAGTGATGCCATTGAAGCACATTTCTTGAAGGTTCTCATTTATCTAAAATGGAAGGTCTTTTAGAGCAGCTTTGTGGATTAAAGATCAGAGCCACTGAGTTCTGGGTCAAAGGATTTTGACAGATATTGCCACATCACCCTCCCCAAAGCCAAGCCAGTTTCACTCTCAGCCAGTAGCAGCCAGCACCGTCCCTGAGACCTGGAACCATCAAGCTTCTCGTCTCTGCCCATCTGATAGGGGAGACAAAGATGCTGTCTTGCTGTTTGTATTGGCATTTCTCTAACTGTGAATGAAGTTCAGGCTTTTCTGAGTTGTTTCTCTCTCTTTCTGCATTGCCGGCTTATATGCGTTGCTTCCTTTGTTGCGGTGGCTGCGGGTCTCTGAGGAAGAAGAAAATGAGCCATCCTGTCTGTCACACATGCCGCCTCTGTGTGCTCCTCGCCCTGGCTTCTAGTGTGTCCTCATCCAGAAGTTTTCAGTGTTTGTATAGACAGATGTCTTCAGCATTTAGAGATCCCGAGTTCCCAGCGTTGTGCTACCTATCAGAATGTTATGAATAAACTCACTCATTCTTTTCTCTGGAGTTTTATGACTTTATTTTTAATATAGAAATCCTTGATCCCTTGGGATCTACTTTAAGTTTGGGATGGGGTTCCCAATTTATATTTTCCCCCAAATAGTTACCTAATTTTCCTGCAAACAGTCTCTACTAACTTAAAATGGCACCATAAACAGACATTGAATTCTCATGTACATTGGGGTCTGGTTTTGGGTTTTCTATTCTGGTCTGATGAGTTGTCTTAATTTTCCTTTACAAATTATAGCTTTTTAGTGCTCGTTTACCTGATAGGCCCATTTCGTTACTTTTCTTATTCAGGGTTTTCCTGGATTTTTTTTTTTTTTTGCAGCATTTGAATTTTATGTATATATATTTTTTTTTTAAGAGCTCCCCATCTGATAAAAAAAAAAAAAAACACAAACAAATCCTGAGTATTTTAATTAGGATTACATTGAATAAATAGATTGAGTGCTGAAATTTTTGCAATGTTTGTTGTTTATTTTTTAGAATATTGTGTCTTTCTATTCAAAAGCAAAGTATAGAATGGCCCCTGTATAATTTTGCTATTCTCTTCCTAAAGGCCCTTAGGTGTCTTTAAATTATTTTTTGAGTATTTTATCTTTTCGATGCCCATTGGAACTATACCTTCTCTCCAAATTTTTCTGAATTCTATTTTCCTATTTTCTAATTCTCGAAGCTTTCTAATTCTGTTAGTAATTAGAATAAATTTTATGTTTTCCGACAAGCTGCATTTTGTTTTCATTGAGGAAGATTTGCCTATTAACCTTGGGAGATGCCATCGTCCTGAATTCTCTTCTTATCTCTAACCTCATTCACATCACCTTTACCTCCTTTTGTTTCCATCTTGTTTTGCTCCTTTTTGACCAGTCACATTGTTTTGCGATTCAGAGCCATGTTCCACGATGGTGGCCTCTCTCACCTTGCCCTTGACTTTGAGGGGCTGCAGTCCCTGTGTCGCTTTTGAACTCGACGCTGGGTTTTGTGTGTAGACGCGCGCCTGCGTCGTGCACATGTGTGCGCGTGGAGCCGCTCCGAGTGACGTCAGTCCATCCCTGTTCAGTCGTGGTTTTATTTTAAACAGAAACGGATGTGGGACATTTGTTAAATTTCTTTTTGGCGTCTATTGAGCGAGTGTGTGTAGTTCTCCATTGTCCTATTAATGTAGACATTTTCCTTATTTAATGTAGAACATTTCCCCCCGACCCTGGGTCGTGAACTGGGGTGCTTGGGACCTGCATGGCCTGCACCCCAGCAACCTCGGCCGCATGGCTACAAGGGTGGCCTAAGATGGTAACTCTTATTAGACATCCCTCCGACTATTGAACCACCTGTGTTACTAGGATGAACTTACTTGGATATGATCAGTGATTTTTACATATTATTTACACTCGCTAATATTTTGAGACTTCTGTACATCAAGCCAATCATGTTTAATTAATGTTCAGTTTCCACCTTGCTGATGGCATTGATTAAAATCTATTTTTATGTTTCATCCACTTTCTACTTGCATTTTCTATCTGTTGTTATTCTTAACTATCACATCTAATCTTGATTTTGAAGCTCTGTTACTTGGTGCATAGGTACTTCTGAAAACTAGATTCTTAATGTAGATACTGTGCTCTCTTTCTCTCTCCCACTCCCTTCCTCCCTCCCTCTCTCTCTCCTATTTAACTTGCTTTTATCTAACATTTTGAATTTGAATTTTTTTTTTAAAGGAAAGGTACAGGCAGAAATGAAGGTGAGCAGGCAGGCAGGAAGAGAGAGGAGGAGGAAGCATCTCTATTTTATTTTCATTTAGTTGTTCACACTGGTTGCTACCCTTGGGCTTGGGGTATGTGGTTTCTTCCTTCAGAGGCGACTGACCCAGTCACTGCTCTGCCAGGGAGCACCAAATTTGTGTTTAACCTTGGATAATGGTAGCATTCACTATTTCCTTGTATACCTTAGATTCTATTTTATTTTTATTTTCCCTGAGTTATGTTGGTAAAGAGGCATCTTTTCTATACACCATACAATAGGGCATTGTTTTATGATCCAATGTGAGGATCCTTTTTTCTTTAATTATAAGGATGAGTTTATCATATTTATATCTGTTGATTTGTTATATTTGTTATTTGTTGAGTATCAGCCTTCATTCTGTCATCTTACCTTCTGCCATGTTGTATTTTAATGCTTCTTTAGTATTCTGTTTTACTCTGTCTATTTTTTGTTTTCTTTGATATGCATGTGCATCTGCACATGTGTTTGTATTTTTGCCTGGCAATGGAAAGGGTTGTAGTCTGCTTTTAATTTGTCTAGTGGTTGCCTTTATATTCATTTATTCCTCTGCCAAGAGAAGACCTTCCAGTGGAGGAAAAGAGCATTAGCGACCCCACAGATCGGTCTTCAAGTTCTTGATGTCCTCAGCATGGGAAATGGGGACAGCCCCCCCAGGCCAGGCTTCAGGGTGCCGGGACGGGAGCGGCTTGCGGATGCGGTGGAGCAGCCAGGCTGCCACCGCCCTTGCTGCCGCGCCCCGCGCCCGTGTCTCCCCCACAATCTGCAGACTTTCTTCCAGGGCGTCTTTGACTTGCTGTCTGTCTCTCTGCACAGTGTTCTGAGAAGACATGGTCAAGGCCGTGACGTGAGGGCTTTGATGCTTTTTGCTCCTGGTTGACGCGTGTCTGGAGGTCGGGAGCTAGATGGTTGCCCGACAGCTGCTGTTTGTGAATGTGGTCGTGTGCGCTGGCGTGCAAAGCACGTTTCTGTGTGTGTGTTGGCTTTCAAGTCTGTGAACGATGCTGGCTGCCCCGTCCAGGGGAGAATGACACCCTCGAAGCGGGGCGATCTGGGGAGAGACTATTTCCCGAGGGACCGTTGACCTACTGCGGAGTCAGAGTGCGCCACCCTGGACAGCCCGCTGAGAGCCAGCACCAGCCAGCAGACCTAAAGGATGAGGCCTGGCTTCGTGGGCCGGCTGCCTGCAAGGCGGTGGCTCCCCATGGAAGGTTGCGTGGACCCCATGGAGACTCACAAGCAGGCGCCCGGGGAACAAGCGCCTCCGCCCGCTCTTGCTCCTCTCTGCGTCTTGCTGGGACGCCGGGTCTGAACCCCGCTGGAAGGCAGAAGTTCACTTACCTTATCTCACAGAGAAATTCAGCGATAAATGCAACAAACACCGGGTGGGCGCAGTTCCCTCCTGCGTTTCCTGGAAATCCGTGGGGAGCTGACTCACACGCCACATCAGTGGGGCACTTCTGTCCGGAATGCTTCAGCTCCAAGTAACAGAGCCCACGTGGCGGTGGCTGCAAACGCAGCGGGGTTTGTGTGGGTGCTGTCGCGGGAACGCTGGCCCCTGGCAGGTAGCGGTGTCCACGCGCCGTCCCTGGCGCTTCTCGGCCTGCCCGCGTGCTGGCCGGAGTCGTGCTCACAAGACGCCCGCCCGGTGCCAGGCGGCGTGGCAGCAGCGATCCTTAGGAAGAGGGGAGAGAAGGGCCCCACCCGTAGGCCTGTGCTGCTGAAAGACAAGTGCTCACAGACGCGACCTCAGTAGACAGAAGTCCCATCCTCTTCGTCGGCGAGTGCGGGGCCCCGTGGCCCGTG
The DNA here is from genome assembly GCA_004363575.1 of Solenodon paradoxus. Taxonomy (NCBI): domain Eukaryota; kingdom Metazoa; phylum Chordata; class Mammalia; order Eulipotyphla; family Solenodontidae; genus Solenodon; species Solenodon paradoxus. The sequence continues at coordinate 68,513 of RJWH01004432.1, read as the reverse complement.
TCGCAGCAAGGGGAGAGTGGGCAGCTCGTGACGGGTTCGGGCCACTTGTGATTCGTGGCTTGAGACTAGAGAGCTTGGTGCGTGGGTCAAAATCAGGGGCCTGTTCTCGAGAAAGGAGATGGAATGCAGGCTGGACCGACAGTGAAGAAGACTCGGCCCGAGTGTCCCCTGCAACAATAAGGCCGGTTGTCTCGTGCACTCATTCAGAACAGACAGCGCCCTTTCACGCTGTGCGCCCTGGTTTTGTGTTACACCCAGAAGTGCTGCCGATCTAGTCATTCTGCCAAGAGCGCCCCCGCTGTCCCTGGCGCTCTGATGGCAGCTGTGCTCACAGCCCGACTCCGCTGACGCGCCGCCCGGAGAGCAGCGTCGCTTCTGGCTGTGAGCGGACGGCAGGGCGCGCTGCTCGGCTCAATGTTTTCTCTCCCGTGACAAAATGATTTCGTTTGCTCATAATCTGGAAAGACTCGATGGCTTCTCGCGAGCTCCCAGGATCTGATATGAGGAAGATGCCAAACCCTCAGTGGTTTCGTGCCCCTGGTTGACAGTTTCATGAGAAGTGATGCCCGGGGACGAGAAGAAACGCTTTGCCAGCGAGCAGAATCCAGTCTCTGTCTTTCTGATTGAAACTATTTTTTTTCCTGCTGGTGTAAAATCATCTCTTTCTACACGCATCTGCTCCGGAATATATAATTATGTTTTAGAGTGCAGCATTTTTGTTAATGGCCCTCTTTTTTTCCTTATTATTTAATATCTGCTTCAATTACATTCTTATTATTTTTTGCTAAAAATCCCAGGAAGGCTACAGTTGGTTTATAAGTAGATGATTAGAGATCTCTGGTTTGTAAGGCAAATGAAACAACATCTGAAATTAGGACTGTCGTAGCAAGGATAGTTATTATTATTCCAGGTAGGAATAAAACTATGGCCAGAATTTGTATTTGTTTCTTTATCTGGAAAAATACCTTATTCTAGCCTGGTTGAAAAAAATAAAAATAAATAAATCTGTCTTACTTTTTTTTTTTAACATGAATCCATCCTAAAATTCACTTTCCCAAAATGACCATCCTGAGTTCAGGCAAAGGGTATCCTCCCTCACATTCAACAGATACTTTTTTTTTTTTAAGGAAGGTGCAGCAGGAATGGAGGTGAGCAGAGACAGGCAGCAGCACGAGAGAGGAGGAAGCAGCATTACCATTCATTTTATTTAGTTGTTCATCTTGGTTTTCCTTCCAGTCCCAGGTTTTGAACCTGGGTCCTTGGGACGTGTTGCCTGTGCTCTTGGCCGAAGGCAGCTGTCTCGTCCGCTTCTCCACCAGGACGCGCCTCAACGAGTTCTTATTGAACACGTTATATGACAGACATTTACATTTTAACCACGGCAACTACTATCTCAAAAAAATTTTAAAGAGTAGAATGAATATTTTGTCATCACTCATAATCAGTGTCAGGTGGGTATACAGTCAGTACTTGAACTTTTCTTCTTTCTTTCTTAAAGAAAGGTGCAGGTGAGAATGAAAGCGAGTAGGGAAGCAGCAGGAAGAGAGAGGAGGAAGAATCATCTTTATTTGATTTAGTTGTTCACACTGGTGGTTTCTCCCCAGACCCAGGACTCGAACCTAAGGGTGTGTGGCCTGCGCTCCTTTGGGGACGATTGACCCAACCGCTGATCCACCCAGGTGTGCCTTGACCCGCTCTCCTTGTAGATTAAAATAACCTGCAATTTTTCACAGCTGAAGCGTGGTTATATTTGCAGAAAATGTGATTCGATTAAATACTGGTGTCTTCAAGTTTTTCCTCGTTAGCCCCAGACTATCAGTCCACCTTTAGGAAAGACTGGAAGGTGAGCATGATTGGACGTCACACTGGAAGTGAGGTCTGACAGTGACCTGCACCTACTGCAGAGGGACGGCGGCGTGCTTTCCAGAGGGGTGGCGGAAGGCCTGGGGTCTGCTGGTGGTGGCCACCGTGGGCCTGTCTTCTGCACCTCGTGAAGAGCTGCTGGTGCTCCCTTTGTTTCCCGTCTGCTGCCGCTGGAGTCTGACCCACCGCACCGCTAGGGCAGGAGCCTCTTTGACAAAGCGACACACTTAACATGTAACTGTGTGAGGTTTCAGGTGCATAATAAAAGGCTTTGATATTTGCACAAATAACAAAATGCTCCCTACAGCAGGTGTAGTTCCTATCCGCCCCGATACATAGTTACAACCTTTCTTTCCTTCTGCTCAGGACTTTTAAGATGTCCTCTCAGCAGCCTCCCAATGTGCCCACAGCCCCACGAACTGTGTCACCCGGCGTACGTGCTCCGCGACGCGCACCCCGCATCTGCCCCCGCCCGCCTCCTCCGGCAACACCCGTCTGCCTGTGCCCACGGCTGTGCCTGTGCTCCTTTGTTGGGTTTTTAGTTCCAGGTGTCAGTGACATCACAGTGCTTGTCCTTCTCTGTCTGACTTGGCCTCACGCCCTCGAGGTCCAGCCACGTTATCATTGTCACAAATGGCAAGTTGCCCTTACTCATAGCGGAACAGAGTTCTGCCGTGTGTTTAATTACATATCATGTATAATAATAATACATCATTATGCATTTCCCATATAAGTTATATGTAATACACTGTACATCCATAGACCACATTCATCCACCAAGATTGCTTTCATGAACCTCTTTTTGAATTATTCCTTCAGCTTCACCATCCGGGGCTGTTCCACCCTTGTCACAATAAAATGGAAACAAACACCTGCAAGCAACCACATAAAAATGGCGAGAAGGTGTTTTAGCAGCTGGACCCACAGCGACAGGCAGTCTCCTCACTAAATGTGAGCCGAACTGGCCAGCTCAGCCTGGGGCACAGGTGCAGCGGGCAGACGGCGGGAATGACGACGACGGTGTGGGGGTTTCTGGGGAGACTCGCTGGGGTCGCCACCCTGGAATGCACGTGAGCGCGGCCCCTGCCCGTGTCCTCCTCCTGCCCCTTCGCACTCACGGTCCCCGCATGTGAGGACGGCTTCCTGCTGCAACAGGTGGGCTCAGCCTGAGGCTTCTCTGGTCACAGGTCCCTGCTGGGCTGGCCACAGGGCAGACAGGATGCGCGGGGGCCCTGGATGCACCCTCGGCCTGCGTCAGCACCCCCGAGGGCCCTGCAGGGCTGAGCCGAGGGCCACAGTGGTACGTCCTTGTCAACACAGGTGGGCCCAGAGGTCCCTGTGCTGGACCCAGCAGAGGCAGAGGTCCCGATGCCCCTGGGGGCTGCACTGGAGGGTCTGACCGGGCCTCGGGCTGTGATTTCCCTGCACAGTCCACTGTGGGGAGAGGACCTGCTGGCAGAGCTGGGGCAGGAGAGGGGAAGAGAAGGGGCAGCTGATCTGGATGGGCCCTCTGGCCAGTTGAGGGCCAGCTTTAGTGATTTGCTTCAACAGAATAAAATGTGAAGAAAGCGACACTGAGATTTCCAAGGGTAAATTAGAAAAGGAGGTCGCGCCCCGTCCAAGCTGACAGTGCTTTAAACGCCAGAGGAAGGGTAAACGTGGTTTCAGAAGGTTCCAGTGCCCGTCTCTATGCCTCTCGAGTGATGGGCTGTCGCACCCCAGTTCCGCGCATATTCGGGAGCAGAACCCATGTGCTGAACCAGTACGCTTGGCAGTGATTCGTTGTGCGGCACTGGGTGCCTGTACCCTACTAGCCTGTTTAGTTTCCTAGAACTCGCGCTCGTGCAGAACAAATTACAGATGATAATCCCATTTAATCCTCTGGGTAATCCTCTTCGGAAATATTGGGAGATGCATTTTATATGGAAAACGGTCTGAATCCCAGAGCTTGCAGAGGGCAGACCCGGGATGGGACAGTGCTGGCAAACTCAGCAGCAGGCTCGGGGCCAGGGGCCCTGATTTGCAGGCCTTGCTAAATGCCCTGTGAATCCTCCCACCGTGGCTGAGCTCCAGCTGCTGGGCCTGCGAGTGGACTCACAACGTGCGCCTCAGGCCTCCAGGCAGGGAGTGGCAGCCCCAGCGCCCGGGGCAGGTGTGGCCCCCAGCCCCGGGGGAGGTGAGCTCCCAGGGCCCAGGTTCTGGGAGATGGTGAGTCAGCGTGTGTGGCGAGGCCTCGTCTTCCTTGAAGTACAGACTGAGCTGTGGAAAAGCGTCCGGGGAACTCATAACTATTTACTGAACTATGTGCCAGACACTAGACCCTGATCATTAGCAACAAATAGCAGGGACGGGTTTCCCAGTGCCGCCTCCCTCCAGCCCCCGCCTCCCACCAGAGAGGGAGGAGAGGTTAGATCCCTGTGCCCGGAGGCTTGTCCTGGGCTGACCCCATTCCTCCTGCAAGAGCCTCAGGGGCTGTTGGTTGACAGCCTGAACTTGTGAGCAAAATAAAGCCCTTCCTTTGACGGAATCCCACACCTCTGACGTTCAGACATGGTTCTCTCTGCTTAGCCCTGTGTCTCCAGGTTCCAGCAGCTCTCTTCCTCCCCTTCAGCTACAGATGGCTAAATCCCCGCCGCGGGCTCTAGCGTCTCCACGCCTGCCTCACTTCTTGATTCCCTGCTCGCTTCAGCAGAGCCCTCTTACGAAAGCACGCTCAGATTCCGCAATCCAAGTGTGCCAGCTGCCTCTCTCTGGGGCCTCCTCTGCTGCAGACCCCAAATAACTTGCATCTCCTACCGGCCCGAGCGCCTGGCCCGTTTCCTCAGCCCGCTGGGCCGCCCCTCCTCGGTCCTGGCAAAGGACAAGCCCACACTTGTAGTCACTCTTTGTTGTTCTTTCTAAAGAGGAAGGAAGGCAGGCAGGAATGGAGGAGGAGGGAGGGGGAATACGTCATTTATTTAGTTGCTCATCTTCGCTCTTCCCCACCACCCCACAGCCGGGTCCTGGACCACAAATTCCAGCCCTTGGGTTACACGTGGACCCCTCCCCAGGCAGGGACTTAACCCCTGACCACCCGGGCGCCCCTGCACCGCCACACTCACTCTTTCCCTCTCACCTGATCTGTCTTCAATCAAATGTTATTGTCGCATCTGCCACAAGCTCATCACTGCCTGTCATCTTCTGCCCTGTGGGTCCGGCCATGGTCTCACCAGGGTTACTGCAGGGGCCTCTTCCCTCAGCTCCCGCATCCTACCCTCTTCCCTCTGCCATCTGTCACCACTCAGCAGCCAGACTGAGCTGTCCAGCCCGCAGCCAGAAGTCACCGGTTTGCTCAACGCCCTCCATCATTTGCCCGGGCCCTCCCTGTCTCCCTGCCTGGTCCCTTTCCCTCTCACACTGCCCTCTGCCCTCTCTGCTTCGGCCACTGTCTGTCAGGTCAGGTCTGCCTCCCCCTGCCACTCAAATGTCCCCCGGTCCAAGGAGACTTCCCTGACTGACCGCCCTGCTCAGACAGCACCGGCCCAGGGTTGTCTGAACTCGGTTTCTGTCTTGGCACCTTCCCAGCGCCTGCAGTGTCCCCGACATCTGTTCTTTTCACTGCCTTGTCACCAGCTTCCTCGCGCACCTGCCCAGTGAGCAGCAGTGGTTGTGGGACAGGAGCGCAGCTTTTCGGAATCACCACAGGGGAGCCCAGACAGTGTGGAAGCCGGTCCTGCTTTGCTCACCGAAAAACGGTGTCTTGGACATCTGGCCCATAAACGGCTGCCTCATCCCTCCCTCAACAGAGGCTGATGGGACCCATGTGCCCAGTTCCCCATGGGCATCCGGGGTGGCTCCGGCCCCAGCGCCTCAACGATGCTGCCTCGAAGTCCTTACTCATCAACCCTGGCCTTCCTGTCTGTGGGACACAGTCCTCCATGGCAACACTTAGGTCCAAGGGGATGTCCATCTACAACTGTCCTGGGCTGGCCACGCTGTCTTGCGCCACCCCAGCTGCATCTCCATCTGCCCAAGCCTGGCTGAGTCTCCTGTTCTGCATCTGCTGGGCATTCGACTTTGACCTTGGTTCTCAGGGTCGGTACCAGTGAGGAGCTGGCCTTTCTGCACGACAGGGGGCGGAGTGGGCATGCTCTCCTCAGGAAGCTGCCGTGGGGGGTGCAGTTCCCTGCCTGCTGGAGACCCGCCTGGGCCCCTCCCCGCCCCCACACACCAGGCTTCCACTGGCTCCCCGGTTGTCTGTTTTCTTTCCTCCCCCACAAGTTTCCAATTCCTGGAACCCGGCTGGGTGACCTCACGCCGCCGGTGACTTCACATCCGGGACCTTCTGGGAATTCTCAGCAGCACTTTTTCGTAAGAAACCCAGCGCGGGAAGGGGGAGACAGGAGGAAGGAGGTGAGGCGGAGCTTTGCAGGAAGGATGATGGGGACTGGAGCCTGGCTGCTTCCCAGTGAGCAGGGGTGGGGCTGATTGGGAGGGGAGGGCTGCAGGGGTGGGGCTGGGAAGAGAGGTCTGCAGCAGTGACCTGGAGGCTCCAGGAGACCCAGGACCACACCTGGCTCCCCTAGCAGTGCCGGGACCCAACCAAGAGAAACAACTACATAAAAATGCTTTTTCCTTTCTCTGCCTGCCTGTCTGCCTGCCTCTGCTCACCTTCATTCCTGCCTGCCCCTTTCCTTTTCACTATATGGAACTCATATAAATATCTATTACGTGACTATGTTAACATTACATATGAAAAATTTTCTTCTACCTCAAAGTTCCTTTGTTCCCTTCTGATTTTAAAAGGCGTTAAAACATTTTAATGGGCTCTTAAAAGTGCTGTGGGTTCACGGCTCCACGCCCACTATGCCCACTGGGCACAGTGGCCCTGCGTGAAGCCGGGTGGGGTGGCACAGCCTGCGGGGGACACTGAATGACCTTGCTGGCGCACCCTCATGGGAGCAGGCAGAAAGGAGCCCTGCACACAGGGAGCAGACGCACGAGGGCCTGGGCTGACCTGAGGATGTGGGTTTTGTGGCGGAGGGGGAAGGGGCCCTGCCGGGCTGACCTGGAGGACTGGCCTTCCGGAGGTGGCACTGGAGGCGGGGAGGCACTGGAATGGCTGTTGCTGCAATGCCAGCGACATCAGAGCTCCATGGAGAGGTGAGGGGAGAAGGACAGTGCTGGGGGAAGCACAGCAGGTGCCGAAGGCAGGGCAGGAGGAGGCGTCTTCTGGAGGCCATGCACCCCTCCTGGAAAAGGAGGGCAGGGGCTGCTGCTAGTGCTTGGGGACCGAGGGAGGTCAAACGGAAGGTCTTTCAGCAACAACAAAGCAGGAAGAATCCGAGAGCCTTAGCAGGCCGGAGGCTTCAGCGTGACCTCCAGCCCAGATCTCTGCAGAGACTGACAGGCACTCCAGACGCCTCCCTGCGCCCAGACACCCCTCCAGAGTGACAGTCCCAGGGGGCCATTTTCCTCCTCCCCAGAGCCCCCAGGACCAAACCCCAGTGCCCACCTGGGCATTTCCAGGGTTCGGAATGAGAAAAAGCAGACTGGACTCTCAACACCCCTTCGCGTAGAAAACTTTCTCATTAGCGTCCCATGTCTGCACTCCCCCGGGGCCCACCTCCCTGCTCCCGGAGGAAAAACTCCGGGATGCCTCCTCTCGTGGGCCTGTGCTACCGTGCACAGCAGCGGGCTTTCCACAAAGGGACAACGTGTGACGACCTCTGGGGAAACAGTCGGTCGCTTCTCCTGCCGCTCGGGGATGGCTGGGCTTTCCAGCCAGAGTTCTGCTAAAACGTAGGTCTGCGTATGCATCTTCAGACAGTGCGCCTGCGCACACACTCAACCCTCGCAGTGCGCTGGGACACAAAAGGCGTGAGACTTGCTCGTTGTGATACTTGTTGTAGGGTCATCTGAACCGAAACCCTGGGCTCTCCAGGTGCGTCTGCGCACTTGACTTGCGCCTTCCAGCGCGAAAGCTGGGCTTCCTCCGCAGCAGCGCAGGCCAGAGCCAGGGCAGGGGTCCAATACAGAGAGCAGAGCCGGACTCACTGACTCCGTGAAGGACACACTGCACTGATTCTCCAAAACACGGACTGGGAACCCTCTGTGTGCTTCGCACCCTTCCAGGCACAGGAAACAAGCGAGCAGCGCTGTGCACGGACAGGACAGTTACTGCGGGAAGACTTGACTGGACACAGTGCTGTCCTGGGGGCCACAAACTCTTTTAGACCTTTGCCTCTTCCTCATCAAAGGTGGCATCTAGCAGCTCTTCCATTCAATCCAAACAGACTTGCAGCTCAGCTGCCGACAGCAAAGCAGGGGGAGCGACGGTGCATGACCTCTGAGGCCAGGTCATAAAAGGCCAGAAACTGCCTTCTTCGTTCTGTCCAAATTCCTGACCTACAGTATTCATGCGCATCATGACTTATTTGTTTAAACTCCACTAAGTTACAAGTGGTTTGTTATGCAGGAACAGTAAATAAAGCATTGCCAATAAACGAGCAAAGTAAATTGTAGGTTTTCAGGAAAACTTAAAACCTCATGAGAGTGAGGAGAAAGACCTCTTTAGATGGGGCTTGGAGAGGGTGGCCAGCGCAGGTGGGAGAGAGCCCGACCTTCTGAGAGACATTTGAACAGGGCTCTGAGTGAGGAGGCCGGTCACAGAAGATGGAGGAGAACCTTCTAGGCAGAGGGCATAGCAAATGCAAAGGCCCTGGGGCAGGAGTCAGCTGGTGTGTCCTGAAGTTCCGGAAAGGCAGTGAAGCTAGGGGTGTGGCTGAGGAGGCCATGGAGGCCATGCAGGTGGACAGGAAGAGGCCACCGAGAGAAGAGATTTCCCGCGGAGTCAGCGGGGACGCTAACGGAGTTCTTCATGCAGGGGAGACACGGCATGGTCCAGGATGGGGCTGGTTGCTGGCCGGAGGCCGAGCGATGGATGAAGACAGGGACTGCTGGACAAACTGGGACACAGGTGGAGACAGAGCGGTCGCGCGCAGGGCCGCGGCGGGTCCCGGGAGGGGCCGCCGCAGGGTGAGGACCGGAGCCCGCGCCGTCTGGCACCCGGGAGCGGCGTCGGAGGTCTGGCGCGGAACTGTCCCCGGCGGCGTGCCCGCCCGGCGTTTCCTGGCAACGGCCGCCGCCGCCCAAACGTCCCGAACTTGGCGACCCAGTGACGTCGTCGTTACCTTGGCGACGGCGACGGGAGCACTCCTTCCGAGCTCGGGGACAGGGCTGGGCGGTGAGCTCCGCCCCCAGATCGCGTATCCCCGCCCCGCATCGCGAGACTCCGCCCTGGCTGTGCGGCCCCGCCCCGGCACGCGAGGCCCCGCCCCCGGCACGCGAGGCCCCGCCCCGGATCGCGCGGCCCCGCCCCACGGCGGAGGGTGGGGAGGCGGCGGGGCTCCCGCCGCAGGTGCGCCCTCAGGTGCTCCCGCACATGTGCGGGCTGGCGGCTCGGAGGACGCGGCTCTTCCCGGCTCGCGGTCCCCCGCGCGCTCGCCGCCTCTCCCGGGTCTTGCCCGGGGCCGCCTCCGCGAGACGCCCGCCTTGCATGACCTGGTCTCATTTCCTGCTCATGACGCCACTCTGGTTCCAGGGAAACTGCTTAGTGCGTGTTGCTTCCCCTTCAGCCCTAAGCTCCATGACGTCAGGGGGCAGGTCTGCTTGCAGCAGGTCCTGGATCAGCAGGTGCTCGCGGGAGAAGGGCGCCCCCTCTCGTTCGTGCCCTGCGAGTCCGTTCACTGGACACGGGGGGAGTCCTCCGCCCGAGAGGGGCGAGGGCCGGGTGAGCTGCGGGGACTCCGCCTGCAGGCGACAGGTAGCTGCTCGCTGCTTACAGGGGCGGGCGACCGCCAGGCGCCACGAGCCCCCGCCTGTGACGCGGAGCTGCCTGTGGTCGCGCCTGCTGTCCTGCTAGCCCGCAGACCCGCCGCCTTCGAAGCCGCGGGCCCTGACATCGGTGGGCCCACGGGGATCAGGGAAGGCCCCCGTGAGCGGTGGGAAGAGTGTGTCTCCCCTGCCCCTCACAAGGGCCAGCTCCCTTCAGGTCAGCTCTGCTTCCCCGGGGCAGCCCGCCCCCGAGAGAAGCGCCGGAGCCGGGGGCAGAGGAGCGGTGGACAAGGCTCTCGGGAAATCCAGGGATGAAAGTCACCACCACTTCCGGCCTTTTGCGGGTGCTTTCTGCTCAGCCTAGGAGGGCTGCCCCCCAACTCACAGACTTTGCTCTTTGGCGCTTGGTTATGCAGATCTCACATGAGCCTCCACGCCAGCACCTTAGCTAAGTCCTCTAAGGCAGTCACGGGGCATGGGCCCGTCAGCCTTGCTTTGTTGAGGAAAGGTGCCGGCAGGAATGAAGTGGCAGCCGGGAAGAGAGAGGAGGAAGAAGCCTTCATTTATTTAGTTGTTCATCTTGGTTGTCCCTGCACCCCCCAGCCCTGGGCCTTGAACCCCAGTTCTTGGGATGTACATGGATAACACCTGGTGGACTTACCCACCAAGTCTTCGGGGCTGCACATCATCTTATTTTAAGGCTTGAACCCAGAGTGGAAGAGCAGCTTACTCAAGTCTTCCCGTTGATTTATTATCTCTAGAAAGTCAGTCCCGGAGAACAGGACCCCAGGAAAGCACATATGGCGTCCCTAGACTGTTCTAGGTGTGCAGCAGACACTCAGTGGTCTTTGAAAGAAAGGTGAGAAGGGTCCTTAACCCCATCGTTTGACTTCCTAGGTGAGGATCTGGGTGCCTCTCTTCCCGGGACCCCCTGCCCGGCACACAGCGCCTGGCCGGAGCAAGGAGGAGTGGCCGCGCCATCCTGCCCCCAGTTTCTCCTGGCATGAGGCCTCCCTCCTTCCCGGGCCTGGCTGGGCTCTCCTCTCATTCCAGAGCAGTTGCTGGTCAGGTTCCCCTCAAGAGAGTGCTGAGAACCTTTGGATGGAGAGGCCAGAAATGGAGGGGCAGCAGTGTGTGCGTGCGTGAGGGGAACAAGCAGGACGGGAGTGGGCTCCCAGGCACGATGGGGAAAGGAGAGTGTGTTTGGGGGTGGTGTCTCTGAGGCTTCCCCACAAGCAGAGCCAGGAAACAGGCACCTGGAGGGTGTGACTCTCCCCTGCTCACTGGGAGCCCAGACTGTGGAACAAAGGCACAGACACGGTAGAGAATAAAACTCAAGTTTATTCAGGGTGTGCCCTTCCCATCTGAGGTGCGGTGTGGGGCTGTGGGGGCTGAGAGGCTGTCCCTCTGACTTCCAGGGCATTGCTGATTGCCAGCCGACTTGGTGGTGACCTTCGGACTGTCAGGATGGCCGGCGGGATGACAGAGATGGTGACGGACGATGAGGCTGCCGCAGTACCCTTGGGGAGCCTGTGGGCACTCCCTGAGACCAGCCCTGTGCCCAGTGGCCCTGTCCTCTCCAGGATGAAGGAGCAGATGGCTGGGGACACTCTGACGCACAATAAAAGAGATAGGGGCGGAAGGCAGCGCCCACTCAGGGACTCTCGCAGGCAGGGGTGGGCAGACTGCCAGCGTGGGCCTGGAGCCAGGAGCTCGTGGCCTGGACCCTCGTGCCCCCATGCATCCTGTGCCTGTGCTTCTCTTCCCAACCTTCCCCTTTTTGCAAGAACCAAGCCTGTTGATGGAGCGGGGAGAGGGAGACACCCACGCTTCTCAGAAGATGCCCTTTCTGTGGGCCCCGCTTCACGTGTGCAGGAGCCTGGCCCGCTGTCCGCGGCTCTGGAGGAGGTGCTGCGCGGGAGTGGGGAGGGCTCACTGGGCACCCCGCCGCGAGTGGCAGCAGGGCACTGGTGTCCCCGCTTCTGCCAGACCCCCGTGCAGGCCCGGCCTCGGCTGCGGGGATGTGTGGCGCCCAGAGCACTGGATGGGCTCCTGCTTCCCAACCTTTTTGTGGGCTCCTTTCTGGCGGAGCAGGGCCTGGTCCACATCCTGGCTTTTCACCAAGACCTGGGGGCTGCCCCTAGGGCTGGGTGCCTCTGGGAGCTTCCTCATGGCTGATTCAACGGAGATGAATGTTGGAGGGGAGCATGAATCTCTGCTGGAAGGCAGGGTTCGGGGGAGCCCCAAATCTTCTCCCAGCATCCCCGGCCTCCTGGTAGAAGCAACGGTTGAGGCTGCCTGACCGCTAGCCTCCGTGTGACCCCTGACTTTGGCTTCACTCTGGACCTCGGGCCTGCAAGGAACCTCAGTCTGGCTGCTGGCTGCCGGCTGACCCGCGACGTGGCCTGCGCAGTGGGGTCTGGCTCCACTGCTGTCCGTGATGTGGACCCGGCAGGCACTGTCCTGTGGGTGTCCCTGGGAACGGGCCCTGGTGTCCGCTTCAGGCTGCAGGCTAGACATGGAGCTGAGGGCCTTGTGGACAGCCTCCTCGATGGCCAGCAGCCTGGCCAGGGTCTGCTCCTTCAGCTGGGCCACCTCCGTGCTGACCCTTGTCAGCTCCCCGAAGGCCTGGCCCACTGAGACCTCAGGCTGGCGGGGGGCAGCTGGAGCCTGGTGCACCCCTTCCTGCGGGGGCACAGCCTCAAAGAGTCTCTGCAGCGCCCCCACGTCGACACGGTGGGCCTCCCCCTGCTCCAGCGCTGGCGCCTGGCTCAGGAGGCCCTGGAGCTCTTGCTGGCGCCCCTGCAGAAGTTCAAGCTTCTCAGGGCTGTCCTGCTGGGAAGCCCCCAGGGGCTTCTCTTCTGGGCTGGGGCCCCACTGGGGCGAAGTGGGGTAACTGCTGAGGACGGAAGATGTGGGAGGGGTGGGGCTCAGGGCACAGCTGCTCACAGTCTGACTCCCGGCAGACCTGGGGGCCACAGCACTTGGGCCAGGCTGGGGCTGGGGCTGGCCTTGTCCCCTGGGGCACCCAGTCAGGGCAACGCAGTCCTGGCCCACAGTGGTGAGGCCCTCGGCCGCCTGAGGGCGGGCCGCATCTGTCCCACGTTGTCCGTACTCTCTTCGGCCTGCCTCCTTGGAGACGCTGGGAGCCAGAGCCAAGGACCCGAGCAGCCTCCGAGGAGGGGGGATCTGGCTTAGATGTGCAGGTTTGGGGGGCAGCTCAGGCTTCTTCCTGGGGGCCGGGGAGGCCTCCGGTTTGGAGGGCTTTGTCTGTGATTCTGCAGCAGTTCCCTGGCCAACAGGGCTGCCGGGGGAGAGGGGGACGGGCTTCCGCAGGGGCTTGGAGGCCAGCTGGGTGGGGTCTTCACCGTGGCCTGCTGGGTCTGGGAGGTCAGGTCCTGTCACAGCAGCTGAGAGGGAGGGAGGAGGAGGAACACATGTGTTATGGGAGTGCCAGCTGGCCGCTGCAGCCTGGGCTCCAGAGTTCCGCGTGTGGTGGACTAAAGGGGCGGCCTTCAGGGGGGTCTCTGCTGCTGGGAGGCCCCCTGGGTTGACTCGGGCCATCGCCGTTTCCGGAGGTCTCCAGGCCTTCTCTGTGCAGTCCCCAGGCTCTCCCCGCCCTGGCCCAGGACTCAGCCCCGCACCTTCCTGGAGTGGGCTGGCGGCCTGGGCGCCCCTCGGCAAAAGGCCCCTCTCGGAGGGCTGGACACCCCCGGGGGCGTCGAAGGTCCTCACGGGGAGCACAGCGTAGATGCCGTCCTGGACGGCCCCCCGCCCCCCAGGCAGCCCTCCGGGCAGTGCGTTCCGTTCCCCACTGACCTTTCTGGGGGCTGCTGGGACCTTGGGGTCACGTCCCGCCATCGGTCTGGTGTCACTCGGGACAGCCCCAGTGGCCGTGACAGGCGCTTGCAGAAGCCCGTTCTGGAAGTGCGTGGCGGTGTCTCCAGGGCGGGGCCCCTGCTTGTGCCGGCTCAGGACTTGCTGGTGCAGGCTCTGGGCCTCGGCGGCGGCCGCCCGCAGACTCTGCATGGCTGCCTGGAGGTCCGGGGCTCCAGGCCCTGGGGGGCTAGTCAGGGCTCCTTCCGGCTTTCCCAAGGCTGCCATCGCTTTCCGCCCAGTGTGGCTGTCGGCTGGCTGTGGGGGGCTGGCGCTGGGCCTCGGGCCTCTCAGATGCCCCATCCCCATGCTGGGGTCCAGAGGGGGCACGTGGATGATGCTCTCGGTTGTGGGCAGCCCCTGGGCTCCCTCGTCGGCTGGCACCGGACTGGACTCAGCTGGTGGCTCCCACCGCAGACGATGCAGGCTGCTCAGGTCCCCTTTGTCGATGCAGCTGGCCAGCAGCTGCACACTGCTCCTCTCAGGGCCTCTGCTAGTTGCCCAGGGCTGCAGACAGTAGGCGGTCAGCGCCACCAGGCCCGGCTCTGTCTCCTGCATCACCAGCCCAGTCCTCGCTACCGAGGTCCCGAGGCTGCAAGCCAGCAGCTGCTGGAACTCGAGGTCCAGGTCCTCAACATCCCCACTGCCTCCCGGAGCTGGCAGCCTCAGTGGCTTAAGATGGAGCTGCCCCTCTGGGCCCTCCTGCACCAGCAGCCCCCGTCGGTCCACGTCCGGCCGGCGTAGCACTTGGCGAACTATTCTGGGAAGCTCTCCAGACACCAACTCTTCCTTCTGTACTTGGGGGCCCCCATGCCCTGGGCCTGGGAGCACGAACTTAGCCAGGCAGAGCTCCCCGGGCCCGCGGGCCTCCATGAGAATGCCACCACGGTGCAGGACGCCGGGCGTGGCGTGCAGTGTCCTCAGCGTCCGCGTGGCTGCACTCTCCGGCCCCTCCGGCACCCTCTTCCCTGAGGGGCCTGAGGGCTGCGCTTCCTGGAGGCCGCCCCCTCGGATGCTCTCGGCTGCCAGGGAGCCCGCGGGGCAGTTCTCAAAGAGCCAGGTGAATTTACGCACGGAGCCCGCGGGAACGGGCTCAGGTTCAGCCCTGGACGCCTGGTCTTCCCTCTTGCCCGCCTCCAGGGCCTGGAAAACCTCCTTGTGACGGGACACCTGCCCTGAAGGGATCTCCACTCGGCTGCAGTACCGCACAGGCCTCCTCTCACAGGGCCGGCCTGCGGGCTGCAGAGGCTCCGTCTCGAAGACACGTGAGTCCGTCTGGCTTTCCCCGGCCTGGATCTGGTTAACGTGCAGGCGCTGCTCGCCGGAGCCTGCTGACCTGTCCAGGGGCTGGGGCAGGAACATCCAGGTGCAGGACCGGGCCTCCGCCGCTTTGGCGGGATCCGTCGTCTGGGAGCCCTGCTTCTCCCCAAGCTCGCTCATGGGGCGTGTCTCAAACAGCCACCGGACGGTCTTCACGTCACCCTTCGGGGGGTTCTCGGGCTGGGGGCCCACCTGGCTCATTCCCTCATCTTCCTGTCGCTCCTGCTGCTCCCGCTGGTGGATCACTTCCAGGGGCTGCGTCTCAAAGAGCCACCGGGCAGTGGCCACGTCTCCGGCCACCACCTCCTGCCGCGTGACGCCCCGCACCACGTCCACAGTCCCGGGGCTCCCGCCCAGCTGGTCTAAGGGCTGCGTCTCAAACATCCACCGGCAGCCCTGCACGTCGCCACCCACAACCTGCTCTCTGCTGACAGAGGTCAGGGCGTGGAGGTGACCTCTGCCATCCTGAAGGGCATACACTTGGGACCCTGTGTCTTGGGACTGCCCAGCAGAATCTGTCCCTTCCGCTGTGCTCAGGCTGCCGGGGCTGGAAGGCTCGCCCTGCCCGATGCTGTCCAGGGGCAGGGTCTCAAAGAGATTCTTGAAGGTCTTTACGCCCCCCCTCACCCCCTCCTTCTGGGGGGCGCTCTGAGGGAGGGACAGTGCCGAGGGGCCGTCCCCAGGCACACGCTCACCCGCAAGCCCCTCGCTCTCCTGGGGGCCCACCTGCTGCAGCTGGCCCACTTGGACCTTGTCTCCGGGAGCGTCCAGAGGCTTGGTCTCAAACAGCCACAGGGTGCAGGGGCGGTCGCAGGGGGCGGCTTCCTCTCTAGGCGGGACCTCTGGGCCAGGCTCGTCGTCATCCCCCTTCAGAGTGTCCAGTGCACGGGTCTCAAACAGACGCCGCTGCTGCTGCACGTTAGGGCCGGCAGGGACCAGGTGCGGCGACGGCTGGAAGTCCTTCTCGTCCACCAGGGTCTCCCGGATGGCGTCCAGGGGCTGCGTCTCGAAGACCCACCGCGCCGCGCTGACGTCGGGCCGCGCCCCCTCCTCCAGGGAGATGCCCCGGATGACGCGCACCTGACTGGGGTCCCGGTTGATGGCGTCCAGGGGTTGGGTTTCGAAGAGCCAGCGGGCGGACCTCACGGCGTTGGTCCGGACCTCCTCCCGGCAGGCGGCCTTGACCTCGTGGATGGCGCCCTCGGCGTCCCGGATGGCGCACAGCGGCTCCGTCTGGAACAGCCTCACCGTCTTCTTCACGTCGCCCTTCAGCTCCTGGATCTCGGAGCGCAGCTCCAAGGGGCTCTGCTCCTGGACGGAGGGCGGGGAGCCCCGGCGGTCCAGCGCCTTCGTCTCGAACAGCGTCCTGGTGCCCTGGACGTCGCCGCCCGCTGCAGGCTCCCTCGCCGTGGCCTCTGGCTCCCCGGCCTGGCCGGTCAGCTCGTCCAGCGCCTTCGTCTCGAACAGCTGGCGGGCAGCGCAAACATCCCCGCCGGCGGGCC
Source organism: Solenodon paradoxus (assembly GCA_004363575.1). Lineage (NCBI taxonomy): Eukaryota > Metazoa > Chordata > Mammalia > Eulipotyphla > Solenodontidae > Solenodon > Solenodon paradoxus. The sequence continues at coordinate 52,137 of RJWH01004432.1, read as the reverse complement.
GAGGTCCAGCGGCCTCTGGTTCTAGGCAATTGGCCACGGAGCCTTCCTCAAACTTGCGGGAGGTGGCCTGGACGTCGCCCCCGGGCACAGGCTCCTTGGCAGGTGGCCTGTCGTGGTCTCCGATGGCATCTAGCCGCCAGTTCTCAAAGATCCAGCGCATGCACTGGACATCGCCCTCCGTGGGCTCCTCCGAGCCCAGGACCTCTGCCAGGTCCTCGGCCACGGCCTCGGCCAGGTTCCTGCGGAGCTCGGGGTGGATGTGCCTATAGAGGCGGCGGAGCTCGCTGGCCTGCCGCTGCTGGTGGAACCTGGAGAAGGACTCCTTGGGCGGCGGTGGCGGCTGGTCCTCCCGGGCGGGGGGCCGGGGGAGGGGCGGGTCCTCTGCAGGCCCCGGCCGCAGGGTCGCTGTGGGGGCCGCCTGCGTCTGGGTGTCGGCCATCCTTGGAGGAGAAAGGACAGAGTGAAGATGGGGCCGGGGTCCTCGCTGGGAGGGGGCTGCAGGCGTGGCCGGGAGGGCCCATCGAGGCCGCCGCCTCAGTGCCATGTGCTGGACACCCCCTCCAGCCTGCACCTGAGCCTTTCTCGGCCCTGGCATGGATGGTGTGGCCGGTCTTAAATAGGAACATGGAGTGGTCTATCGAGGTGGTCGCTGCTGCCCGGGAATCACCTGGACTGAAGTTTTGTCCCTAAGGCCCCTCCAGGGATGCCCATGCCTCCAGTGGGGAAACGGGAAATGCCAACCCTCACCTTGTTTTGCCAAAATCAGTTTTTCCTTGGTGGGTTCCCAGGTAAGTGGGCTGAGGGAATCATGACAGGGGGTCCCAGCCAGGCTGAGGTGGGTCCCTAAGCTAGACTCAGAGAGAGGAAATACGCTCTCCCAACAGCAGAGGGCGCACCGGCCCTTCCGTGGGGCCTCTGGCCCATCCTCTCCATCTGGGCTCCCAACTGAGCCAGGCCTTTCCTGGTCCTTGAGGCTGACAGGACGGAGGGGGCTGCTCCCGTGGGCTCCGGGAGGGGCAGCTGTTCACCAGCTGTCTCACAGTCAGGCAGAGCCAGGCTCTGCATCCAGGTGAGATCCCACCACTCGGCACCCAGGACGGGACACCGGTGCCCCGAGAGTCAGCTCTTGGCCAGTAAGGGGCAGGCAGCACTGTCTCTCCATCCTCACTGGAGACATAAGAGGGTGGGGTGTGAAGTGCTGACTGGCTGTGCGGACCCTCTCCCCCCAGCAGGCCCCCCCACGACAGGGTGAGGGTGACCCCTGCTGGCGGGAGCAGGCGGCCAGAGCCTTCTGCAGAGACCGCCCCGCCCCTCGCTCATGGAGACTAGTCGCCAGCTGAGTGCAAAGGCTCAGCCTGAGACTTTTCTTGCTCCCTCGGGTCAATCAGACTCCACCCAGCTTTCCCACCAGGCTCAGCCCGCACCCCCGCAGCCCCCCGGCCTCCAGCCCTTCTGGTCTCTGTCCTCAGTGGCTCTTATCGGCCTCCTGACAGGTGCACTCAGTCCCCAGAGGCCAGCTGGGAAAGAATGAGAAACATGCTCCCCTCCTCTGCCGGGGCCAGTTCTGCCCCACTCTCAGTGCTAAATATAGTGGGGTCCAGCTTCGGCCAGCTGCGGGGCTGGGGGAAAGGCTCAACCCAGTGGGCAGAAGCCTCTGGGGACCAGAGAGGGACCATCTCCTGACCAGAAGGGCTTAGGGTGAGGGGAGGTGCCGGGATACTGGGAACAGGTGGGGGCGGCACTTTCTCCCCACGGCTGAATGAGAGGAAACAGACCTTCTGAGACCACCTTCACCCTGCATGTCCACCAGAACCCTGAGAAGTGTGGCCGTTAAAGCCTGAAGTTGGGCACATCCTGGTGACTTGGGGGTTAAGCTCTCGCCTGGGGCGCAGGCCACATACAGCCCAAGGACCAGGGTTCTGGCTCAGGGCCCAGGGGAAAAACGCAAATGAACAGCTAACTAGATAAAGAACTCGGCTCCCTCTCCCCTGCCTGCTGCCTGCCTTCATTCCTGCTTCTTTCCTCTGACAATCAAGCAACAAAACCAAGCCTGCAGCTGGCATCTCCTCATGTGCTCTGGGTGCTTCCCTCGATCTCTGAGGTCTGACAAGGACCCCGTTGAAGGCAGAGCAGGACCGTCTCCTGTCACCAGCAGTGATAGAGCAGATGGCAGGGACAGGCCCTCCGCCCCACACCCCCAGGAATCTCCAGCATCTGCTGTGGCCACACACTGGGACTCAGATCCAGGGATGTCCAACCCGCAGAGGTTGTTGGATCCCTTTATTGTCGAGATGGGGAAACAGGTCCAAAGAGGGACAGGAGCTGCCTGTCGGGTGGCCCCCAGCCGTAGCATAGCCAGAGGCAGCCTCCCGACTCCAGAACCCTGCTCCACCGGGCTGGCCTGATTCCCAGGACTTAGCATTTCTGGTGGCTGGGGGGCGGGCCCTGAGGCCCAGGAGCGTCCCAGAGCATGGCCTCTGAGGCCGGCCCAGCCTCTCGGCATGCTCTGCCTTTGCCGCAGGCCTGCTCTCCTGTGGCCCAGTCCCCTCCACAGGTCTCTACCTTGGGACAGACTCCCATCTGATCTCCCCATCGCGGGCCCCTAGACAGTATTCTGACTACCCCAAGCCCTTCGCATGGCACGTGGGGAGCCTGGCTTAGGCATCCTGAGCCCAGGTCTGCCAAACATTCACAGCAGCCCCACACGGGCGCTCGTACGCACGGGGCCCGCCTGCCATTCCCGCCCCATGTGTGCCCACCTCCTCCGCCCTCTTCCCTGGCCCCTGGCCCCAGGCCTTCCCTGAAGGGGCCCTCAGGCTGGAGGGGTTCCACAGCTGTATTTTCACTAAGTTTAATATTATGGAAGGAACCTTGACCTGTCTTTCAAGAAGTCACAACTGGAGCCACCTCCTCCTGAAAGCCTTCAGGACTGTGCCCACCCGGCACCAGCTGCCTTGTGTGGTCTCAGCCTCGGCAGCCGCAGGGCTCCCAGGGGCTCAGGCTCATGTCCCTCACCTTCCTCGGGGATCTTCAGTCAGAGGCCCTCCACTTGGCTGATCCAGATGCCCGGCCCCCCCACCCCGCCCCCACCCGCAGCCAGGCTCCCACAGGCCTCCTGAGGGCCCGCCCAGCGTCCCGGCCCCGTGGGGACAGCAGCCCTGCCCAGAGAGATGGGAACCGCTACTCACTTGGGGGTCCCACTTGGTTGACGGGGTGTTCGGCGTCTGCGGCCTGAGGGTCAGCCGTGCTCCCTCGCTTGTGCTCAGCTGGTCTTGCTCTCTGGTGCTGCCAGGCGCCTGCCACTGCCCTGGCTCGGGTCTCTGCCCCCGCCGGCCCGGCAGCTGCCTTTATCTTCCTGGCAGGGGCGGGGGCAGGCGGGCCTGGCTAAGTTCAGAGCGTGAAGTGGTTCCGTTATTTTTAGGGCTGTGGAAGTCCCTCTTCCATCCCAGGAATGGGTTACATGCCCTTTCTGCTGGGGAGGGAGAGGTGTGAGGGGCAGCTTCATTCACTGGAGTCTGACCTGAGGGCTGGACTCCATGACTCAGCCCGGAGGGGCGCAGGTTCCAGGCTATTTTGAGGGAATGAATAAGGAGGGGCGTCTGCCACCCAGGCTCAGCTAGTCCCGTGAGCCCCCTGCCTGCTCTGCACTGGCCTCCGACGACCCCTGGGGGCTATGTGCGTGCGTGTGTGTACACGTGTGCACGTGCTCACAGTACCAGGCGCTGGACGCCCCCAAGGGCAGGCGGGGCCCCGTCCCGCATGGTCCCGACTGGGATACTCTCAGAGTAAGGCCAGCCCCATTCTCCCCACTGACGGTTTCTCCTCTCTCTCCTTTCTCCGTGGCCCCACAGTCATGTCCCAGAGGAAAGCTGGACTTGGGGGAAGACATCTGAATCCCAGGCCCGGGCTGTCACCAGGTCCTTGACTCATCATCGAGCTCCAGGACGCTCTCCGGTTTCCACGAGCTGCCCCAGGCCCTGCTCCTGCCTCCTCCTCTGACTCAGGGCACAGACTTTCTGGGAACGGAGGGTGGGAGGGGCAGCACGTGGGGCTGAGCGCGGGGTTATTTCTGACCCCGGAGTCATCTGCTTGCTGGTCAAGGGCGGAAGGGGGTCAGGCCTCCCCTCCTGTGGTGCAGAGCCAGGGCCTCGAGGGCTGGGGAGGCCTCAGCGTCCGGGCCAGGAGGGAGCCAGTGCGGAAAGGGGTGTCGGGACCCCTCCGTGCCCAGGCTGGGCGGGCGTGTGCATTCTGTTACCTGGCAGCACGGGCTCCTTCTCACGTCCTCAAGGACCTCTGGTGCCAAGGAGTGACGCCAGGCTCCGCTCACTTGTTCCACTGAGTCAATGTCGATCACGTGGCGTTGCCGGGGCGGCTGGTCCCCTCCCTCGCGCCCCTCCTGCCTTTTCTTCCCCCTGTGCCTGCTCCCCGGCACCTGGGCCCCCTGGGAAGGCAGGAGGACCTGACGCACCAACCTCCTTAGGAGACCAACTCACATGTAAAGGTTCCTCCTTCGTCATATATGTGCCACACACCCGGCCCGGCAAGGAGATTCTGGGAGCTCTCAGCACACGGCCTGTGCGCCAGCAGTGCCGGCCGTCACTCCCTGGACATAAGAGAAGCTCCCGGGTGGGACTCATACTCATCTCAAGAGTGACAGCTCTCGGGAGAAGTGTCTCAGCCCTCGACACTCAGAGGGGCTTTCCTCTCCAGTTGGCCAGTTTTTATCTAGTCGCCGTCAGCCACCGGGGCTATTTAACCTGAACTGGATCACACGGAGTCAGCCTGGCTGCACCTGAACACACACAGAGACGCGCGCTTGGTGGCTGCCCTCCGGCGTGACGCTCCCATCACTGTGGAACATTCTGCTGCCGTCGAGACACGGGACCGCTCCTCGGTCCTGTCTCGCTCCCGGGCTCGGTCATCAGGAGGCTCTGGCTCAGTGTTTAGTCTTCCAGCACGTGAATCTCGTGCTAGAACCTGCATCCTGTTAAACAGGGACGGCTCTGCGCGCTGTAAGTCCCGAGGGGCCCAGAACGAGGGACTTCCAGCTGTAAAGAAAGATCTAGGACAAGCAGGGTGCACCCGCGACCCCGTGTGTGTTGACCTGTCACACGCTGTCGAGGTGAGGCAGGGGGCCAGGGGCAGTTCACGGGCTGTTTTCTGGGGATACGGGGCATCTGAATGCGTAAGCCCCCTTGAGTCGCTCTGGGAATGAGACTGGACTTTGTCAGAAGGCTGGGGTCTGGGGGAGCCCCTCCTCCTGGAGCCAGCGCCTGCCCAGCCTGAGGCCACCTTTTGCTGCTGAATGAAGTTGGGGCCATAGGTGCCGGCCCCCCGCTCTTCCTGCAGAACCAGCCCAGGCAGCTAACGTTTCCAGGGAAGCAGGGTCGGGATGGGGGCAGCCAGACTGCCTTACCTGAGCCCTGCCCGTGAAACCTCGTAGCTGTGTGACCCTGGCAAGTGATAGATCCTCTGCTCCTCGTCCCCTCATTCCCTAAGTGTGCAAACCTCTGTGGGTTACCGTGAGGACCATGCACCCATCACCCCACCACATGCACATAGGATGCATCAGGATGGCTGGCAGGCAGGAAGGTCGCTTACTGAGGAAGCCGGCATACTGTCCCCTGGGTCCCAGCCGCCCCCGCCCCTCCAGCCACCAGGTCCCCGTGTCCTCAGCTCTGAAGGCGCCTGCCCTCGAGGCATGGGCTGGCAGCCCTGGCTTCCCTCCAGGGGGAGACAGACACTGGCGCCAGGGACAGCTCTGGGCAGACCCAGCTAGGGCTGCCGGACCTCTTGATAAAGTCATCTGAGCCCAGAGAAGGTCTGTCTGTCTGCTCTGGGGTCATCTCAGAAGGTGGGCACATTCTCCCGCCCTGGGAATGTGGTGGCTCCCGCGTGAGTCAGCAGAGGGTGACTTCTGAGAGGGTGAGATCCGGTGTCAGAGGCCTGGGACGGATCGCCAGGCCGCCTTCCTATTTCCATGACCTGGGAGTCTCAGCTCTCTGAGCCCAGGGGCTCAGTCTGGGATCTCCTAAGAGGAGAGCCTGAGACGTGTGGAGGCAGGGGGCTTCACAGAGAGGCCCTGGGGTGTGCAGAGGGAGTGAAGTGAGGCGGGGTGGGAGGAAGCAGAACATTTCTGTGGACAACTAGGTCCAGTGCCCAGTGGGGAGAAGCCACAAAATGAGCCTCGGAGGTGAGGGAGGCGGGGGTGAGGCACTATCCTCGCCCCACGGCGCAGGGCTCACCCAACACTGAGTACCAAGCAATTCTGTCCTGCCTGCCCCCAGGGGACAGATGCAAGTGTCTGAGGGAGGGAGCTGTGGGCCTGCGCAGGGCCTTCCACCGAAGCCACGGTGACCCCGGGGAGGAGGGGGCTCATTCTCCCGCCTGAGAGGGGCTGCGAAGATTCAACCAGAGCTGTCCTGCAGAAAGAGCGCAAGTCACACAAATCACGTAGTTTTCTTTTTAAAGGAAAGGTGCAGGAATGAAGGGTAGACAGGCAGGTAGCAGGAAGGGAGGAAGAAGCACTTTATTTGTGTTTAGTTGTTCACGCAGGTTGTTTCCCTGTGGCCCAGGACTTGGACCTCGAGGTGTGCGGCCTGCGCACCTGTGGAGGCGAGTGGCCCAACGCTGCTCCACTAGGGGGCGCCAAGTCATTTAAATTTTTCTGGTAGCCACGTTGAAAAATAGTAAAAAGAAAAAGATAAAAGTAACGTTTTATGTGACTCACATTTCCGAAATGTTATCACATGTGCATGAATCAATAACAACCATTGAAAAAGTTGACATTCTTTATTTTGAATTGAGTTTTGAAAATCCATGGTGCATTTATTTCCCCCTTTGAAGTAATTTTCATTTTTGGAGCAGTTTTAGGTTTACAGAAAAGTGAGCAGAAAGTGCCGGGTCCCCACAGCCCCTCTGGCCCGCACGTGCACAGTGTTCACGCCAGTGCCGTCAGCCGTTGGGTGACGACTGATGCACCTGCTCCGGCATCTTCGCCGGCAGCCGCGGCCCCGCCCACCGCGTCCTGGGGTCTGGACAGGTGGGTGCATCCACCGCGGCGCGATCCCGCACGTAGCGTCCGGTCCTGGCACCCTCCGCGTCCCGCGCACGGACGTCTCCCTCTTAACCCTGGTAAGTGCTGAGCGTTGTACTGTCTCCTTAGTGCTGCCTTTTCCAGAATGTCGTGTTGCTGGAATCCTAGCAGGCTTTTTTGATCGTAAGAAACGTTCACTTTGGCGTGCCCTGGTGGCTCGGGCGCGAAGCCTAGGGCTGGGGTGTAGACCACGAAATGTCCAGGGACCTGGGTTCATCACCGACGGGGGGGCAACCATAAGCAGATCTACGAATAAAAGTGTTTTTGTTTCCTCTTCCTCCCTCACGCCCTCCCTCTTTTCTTCCTTTGTTCCTTCCTTCCTCTCCTTAAAAGAAAAAGAAGAAACTTTGGTTGTAAGATTCTTCTGTTTTTTTATCCCCAGGCTTAACGGCCCATTTCTTTTGAGGGCCGCACAGCAGCCGTTTCTCCGGCTGTTTCGGTTTGTGCGCCCACACACCCGCTGCAGGGCATTTCGGGAGCCGCCAGGTGTGTGCAGTCTGGATGCCGTCGCTGGAAACACCTGTCGGCACTTGGGTTCTCAGCTCCTCTGGGTCGGGGCTGATGAGGGTGATTCCAGACTCCACGATGGCGCATTGCTTCTGTGGGAAGCAGCCACGCTGTCCTCGGCGGCTGCACGACCGCACCGCCAGCGTTGACTGCTATCCCTGTCCCCGCATCCGCCCCAGCAGGGTGGGTCGGGGCTCTGGAGTCTGGCCACTCGGATAGGTATTTGCTGGTTTTCATTTGCAATTCTTTAGTGACTTGTCATGCTGGACACCTTTCAAACGTGTGTGTGTGTGTGTGTGTGTGTGATCTGTGCATCTTCTTTGGTGACCTGTTTGCTTAGCGCTTTGATTTTGTAAGTTGGGTTGTTTGCTTCTGTTGGTGAATTTAAGAGTTCTTGGTATATTTGGGAGAACAGCACCTTGTCAGGCGCACCCTGGTGGCTCAGGCGTTAAGTCTCTGGCTCCAGGCAGCCCAGGGGCCCAAGCTCTCAACCTGAGTGGGGGGCCAGGGGGCGCAACCCAGAATGAACAACTCAACAAACAAATACATAAAAATGTTCCTCTTCTCTGCCTGCTGCCTGCCTTCCTGCCTGCCTGCTCCCTGCTGCCCTTTTTAAAAGGTCCTCTATCAGCTGCATATTTAGTGACTATTTTCTCGCAGCCTGTGACTGGTTTCTGCCCTCGACAGGCTGTTTCAAGGAGCAGCGTGACACCATGATGAGCCCGGGTCATCGGTGTCCCCCTGGGTCACTTGGGAGCTGTGCCTGCAAAGTCAGCAGCGTAGCCCGGTCACCTGGGCTTTCCTCTGGCAGTGTCTAGGACGGGGTCACCGTGTGCTGGACGTGCCTGTCCCTGATGCAGTCGGAGCTCAGTTCTGTGGCGGCTGTGAGACCTGGTCCAGAGTCTTCTCTCTGGGGGGGGGGGGCGCCGCCCGTTCCGCTGTCATTGAGAAGACGGCTTCGCTGCGGGTCTGAGGTCCGTCGGCCGAGCTCACACCTGTCTGCCTTGTCCCCTTTCCATTCAACGACGTCGTTTGAAACCCAGCGTCTGTTCATCACAGCCTCCGTGGCTTCCCCACATCCGCGTCTGGCGCTTCTCTTTGGTCCCTTCAAACTCTGCTTTTTGTCTCTAGGTCTGACTTTAATCTTTGGTTGAAAGCTGGCCGTGATGCCCTGGGCGAACGACCTGGAAGCAGGCCTCTCGTGACGCAGCAACGGCGTGTGGGGGGCTTTCAGATGAGAGCTGACCTCGTGTGAGCCGTGAGCAAGCAAGTGCCCCCATCCTGCGTGGGACAGGGTGGCCGAGATGGCTGGAAGCAAGAGGAGATTCTGCTCTGAAGTTTTCTGTGAGAAGCTGGTGACATTTCAGGTGGTAAAACCCACAAAAGTGCAGGGCCCCAGGGGTGCTGAACTCAGCCGGTCACACGCCCCTCCGGCGGTCCGTCCATACGGCTCGCTTCCCTTCTCCTCCCAGGTGCGGGAGGTCGCTGCTCCAGGTTTCTGCCCGGTGGATCAGTACTTTCTGTCTCTGGCCTGCCTCTCCGATTTGGGGGTGACCGGACCGCCCTTCGCGAAAGGATCTGAGAATTTTGTGTTTCCGCTTGTTCCACTTTTCACTTGTGAGGATGGAGCGGCCACTCCCAGCCCCTTGCATGCTGAACTGGGAGCCCAAGTCTCCGGTGTTTGCTTTGCATGCAGAAAACATTCCAATTTGGACCCTAAATTGCTATCGCACCAGGGAGCTCTGCTTAACTTTGATGATATATTTACCATTGAAAGAGTAGTTGTGGAATAATTCAAAATTCCCAGTGACCAAAGTGAGCATCAGGTAAACGTTCTGAATGAGTCAGAATAAAATTTGAAGTGCGGTTCATCAGTCACGCTTTTCGCCTTCCCGGGCCTGGCGCTGCCTGTGAGGAGACGCGACTCGGGCAGCGTTAACCAGGGCGCACCAGGCGGTGTGGGGTGGCGGCCGTGCCCAGAGGCCCCCGCTCACGGCTGGCCTCGGCCGTGACTGACTGACAGAGGGGGACGGTGCCAGGCGCATGCTGCCCGGGAGCCCCGGAGCCTGGGTCCTGAGTCCCAGTGCAGCGCGGCCCTGCGCCCCCTTCTCTGACCTGTGCAGGCTCGACGGCCCCTGACGGAGAGACTGAGTCCACCTCTCACTCTTCACCAAAAAGCTGGGGCCCAGCCAGGGAGGGCAGTGTGGCCGTGCTAGCCGTCACAGAGAAGGCGACTTTTCTGGGCTGACAACACCCCTGCTGGATCCATCGTGTCCCCACCCCACCTTGTGTCACTAGTGCCCTGGCAGGAGCCGGGGCGCCCGCTGCGCCGCGAGGGAGATGGACACTGCGGTGGACTTGTGAGGCGAGCGCGCCTGGGGTGAGTGCATGCTGCCCGGCTTGGGGAAGGCAGCGTGTGGGGATGCCCTTCCCCAAGCTGGGTGACGGCAGTGGGGCAGGCGGGGGCTGACGGGCAGGGGATGCCCGGGTCTCCCAGGAGAGCCGGCCTTTAGGACCCAGGTGACGGGGCCACAGAGAACCCACGGCCGCAGGTGCGCAGGGGGAGAACAGGGCTTGGCCCGAGCATGGTCCCTGGTATCTGGGATGAGAATGAGTTTGGGGACAGACCTGGGGACGCGGCAGGAGAAGCACAACCAGCAGAGGCAGGAGAAGAACCAGAGACAGCAAGGGCAGGCACGGAAGGAGCTGTGGCCAGAGCAGCCCCGTGAAGGGAGGAGCCTGGCGGAGCAGCTGGCGGGAAACGGGGAGAGAGGGTTCTGGTGAAAAGGTCAGCAGCTCAGCCGTCCCTGGGTCCTGGCCGTTCTCACTGGTCAAACGGGAAGGGACCTCGGAGTCAGGGTCGGGTGGGCCGGCCATCAGGAGCGGGCGGGGACACTGAGCTGCTTCTGGCAAGAGGCTGAGTGCAGAGGCCCCCGGCTGGCGGGGAAGTGGGCTTTGGGGACGGCCGGCAGGGCCTGCAGCGTCCGAGTTCCTTCCGCCAGCCCCCTCGGGCAGCTACCCTGCTGGCCTGGGCTGAGCAGTGGACACTTCATGTGTCTCTGCCTCTCTCTCCTCCTGGAGTCTGTATTTTAGATGAAGCAGTAAGAGAATCGGCCTCACAACTATCGGTTAACCCTCCAAACTCCCTCCCTGCAGGTGGGGGCCTGCAGGGTCCCCACCACCAAGATGAGCCGAATACAAATTAATCCATGCTTGTCCCTCCTCCCCCTGCCTGCCTGCCTGCTCACTGTCATTCCTGCAGGGCCGGTTCCTTTCTGTCCCCCGCACCCCACCACTGAATACTGGCTCCTCCTCTCCTGGGCTGCTTGTTGAGTGCATTGGAGGCCCCCCGGGCTACGCCATTCTTGGGGGCACAGAAGCCCAAGACAGCTGTGGCGACATCTTCCATCTTGAGTGGGCTCACAGGAGACTAAAGGGTTCTCAGCACTCCTGCTCCCCAGCCCACAAGCCCTCCCCCAGGGGCTCCCTGGAAGCCCGCCGCTCAGGCTTGAAGCAGGGGAAAGAACAAGTCTTCTGGGTTCCACTTCTAGTCCCGTGCTGGTGCCTGTGCAGGTGCAGGTGCTGGTGCCTGTGCAGGTGCAGGTGCCGGTGCCCATGCAGGTGCCCGTGCAGGTGCAGGTGCCTATGCAGGTGCAGGTGTCGGTGCAGGTGCAGGTGTCGGTGCAGGTGCCCGTGCAGGTGCAGGGGCTGGCTTAAGGTCAAGGGCCAGTTTGAGCCCTACCACTCTGAGCACCTCGCATTCCACAGAGACCAGGGTCACTTCTCTTACCTCGGGAGCCTTGAGCCAAATCATGGAGACAAGAAAGACCTCTTGAAAAACCCTGGCCTGTGAAGAGAATGGCTTTATCCTTCTAAGGACTCAAAATGCACCACCATGGCATAAAGATTGTGTTAAGAGGAAGAACCGAACAAGCAATAGTCTCAGGAAAAAAGTTCCTAAACCTCTTTTGCAGATTTAAGCAGGACATGCTAAAAGCGACAGCTGCCGTAAATCCCTTTATTTTCACTTTGTTGTTCACATTGCTTGTTTGCCCCTGGCTGGGCCCAGGCATCAAACCCAGGGGTGGGTGGCCTGTGCTCCTTTCGAGGCGACTGACCAACTGCTACCCCCCAGGGTGCGCTTCCCTTCCTCCTTTTAATAAAAGGGTTTATAAACCTCTATCTTGACTTTTTGGACAATCAATTCATCTGAAGTCTCTCTGGTAAGGAAACTGCCGTCTTTCAACTGCCTGTTGTTACTTAATTCACAGACCTCAGCACCGTGCTGAGTGAGTCGAGGAAAGTCATTTCCTCCCAATGCGTTCTCTCTCTGCGGGTCGCTCAGGTTTTCCTCTGGAGTTGGGCTGTAGCTCCCTGCTAGGTCAATGTTGCTGCTTATGGAAGAGCTGCCTTATTCTCTCTCTCATGCACGTGAATTGCATTAGGAGAAGTGAGGAAAAAGAGAACATGTGAGCGAGTATACTGCTAAATGTACTGCTTATTTATACAAATCTTTGCATCTCTTGTCTTTCTTGCTTCTGAAGAGCTAATAGTTGGAGAGGAGGTGAGTTGATCCCTGTTTTCATTCTGTCTGGTCTAGCAGCGTGTGAGGGAAGGAGAATGTCACTAGGTGACAGTACAGTGACTAGTTACACAGAGACAACACCAAAACAGAGCATGGAAACAAACCAATGGCCTCTGTATTAGTCATCTTCGTCCACCACAACATGACCGCACGGCTTGGCAGCACATTTAGGTCTCAGTTCTGGATGCTGGAAAGTGTAGGAGCTGCTGACTCATTGTTTGAGAAGGGCTCCTTCCTTGCTGGCAGATGTCAGCCTTCTAGCTGGTTCTGGGAGAGTGGGGAGGGGAGGGAGGGGGGAATGGGAGGGGTGGGAGGAGAGGGGAGGGGAGGGAGGGGGAAATGGGAGGGGTGGGAGAGTGGGGAGGGGTGGGAGAAAGGAGGGAAGAGGAAGGAGAGCAGAGAGAAGGGAAGGCACTGCCTCTCTGGTCTCACTTCCTCTTCTTGTAGGGACTCTGCTCCTATCAAGGACTCCACCCAACTCACCTCCCACGCGCCCACCTCCCTTGTGCTGGGGGCTGGGAGTCAGCGCATGAGGGGCAGTTTGCGCAAACACACAGTCCTCGCAGCGCCTCTGGAAAGGAAGAGCATCCAGTAAAACCTGTCATAGTGAAGACGGTGCAGCACGCTTGTGCGGAAATTCCGTTTCAGTTTCCTTTTCGCTGGTTCTTGCTTGTTTTTCCCTAAGGGCGGTGCGGCGGGAATGAAGGCGCAGGCAGAGGGGAGAGAGGAGGAAGCTAGTTTTAATCCCTGGGTCAGCACTTCCCAGGTCCCTGGGGTGCGTGCACTGCGCCTGGCGCGCTGAACCGCTGGGCCACCGAGGCCCCCTTCTGCCCGTCGCACCGCCTGGGGAGCCCCGCTGCCCCTGCCCCGCTGGGTTTCTCTCCGGGGGCCCACGGAAGAGTGCCGTCTGTGGCAGGGGTTCTGGTCATCAGGCCCCAGCCTGTTCCTCGCCCGTGAGCTGTCTGCCCCCTGCGATGTGCACGCGTCCAGTGCGAGAGCCACGCTCACTGACCGCCTGCCCACCCCCTGCGGGAGCTTTCCTTTGTCCCACGTGTGACTCACGTCACGCCCTGCTCCACACAGACGGGTGCTGCTTTCAGTTGCCCGTGGAGGCGTCATTTCGTCCTCACGAGACTGAGACCCTTCAGCACGTGCTCACCTTTCCGTCTCTGGGAGCCTGACCCGAGTGTTTTCTCAACCGTCTCTTTCCACCCAGGCGCGCCTTGGGGGACGCACCAGGACGTGGTGACAGTCGGAGCCTCCCTGGCATGGCCAAGCAGGGCCCTCGCCCTCTGGACCTGTCCCTGCCAGCATGACACAGGGGGACGTGCTCCACTCTCGCCTGGCACCCACATGCTCAGCCCCACGGAAGCTGAGAAGACCCTCCAAGAGCCCACATCCGAGCCCCCGGAACCTGTGACTGCCACTGCACACGAAAGACGCTGTGCAGATGAGGTTTCATTCTGATCCTGGGACCCAGGTTGAGCCAGGTGGCCGTGCCCTCCAGGCGGGAGGGTCATGGCAGAGCAGGGAGCGAGAGAAGCAGGAGCCGGAGAGATACGCTTGGGAGGCAGGGGCCACAGACCTGCCAGGGGCCGCAGGGGCCTTCAGAACTGGGAAAGACAGTCCCCTGGAGCCTCCCACAGGGACCCGCCCGATGACACCTGGACGTGAACCCCACAACATGCTTTACGGACGTGTGCCTCAGACTAGAAGAGAGCACATCTGTGAGGTCAGAGGAAACCAGCGCAAACACTGCAGCAAGTCATGTGGCCTGTTTGCACAAGGTGGCCAGTGCTGGCCGTTTATGGTTCCAGCTGAGATTAGTGCTGAGGGTGCGCCCTGGGGGAGGAGCGGGTGGTCAGCCGCCCTGGCCAGACGCGGTCCACACGCATCCCAAGGACCGAGGCTCATGCCCTGGGGCCGGAGGAACAACTAAGATGAAAAACTAAATAAAATAAATAAAGTGCTTCTCCCTCCTCTCTCTTCCCACCTGCACCTTTCCTTTAAAAAATAAAAAGAGATTAGCACTGGGATTGAATGGGCCCTCGGGGAAGACGGTGCTGGAGTTGTGACCATCCCTGGCGCCTACGCCGATGTGGACTCCGCTGGACGGCCAGGCCACACGCCCTCTTTCAACGCGGTCAGAGAAGTCAGCCAAACACGGCTTTAGAAATCAGAGAAAATGTGTCACCTGAGACATTACGTCCCACAATCATTGAGGTGTCAGTCACAGAGAGACATGTCTGGGCAGATGGGGACTTGGGAAGTATCTACCCCTGAAGCCCGTCTGAAAAACACCACGCGGCTGAAATGAAAATAAAGAGCAAGCCTGTAGGGAAGGGGCTTCTGTGAACGGAGAATGATGGACAATAAAACCGGGAACAAAGACATCAAGCTGAAGAGCTTAACGAGCACTAGCAAGGGCGCCGGTTGGGTGAAGACTCCAGGGGAGGCAGGCAGTTTCTCCATGGTTTTCACGCCGGGAAGGAAGCGGGCGGTGCCCGGGCTCAGGGGTGTGGGGTGGGAGTGGGAAACCATCGCCATTGTTTAAATGACAGTGACATGAAGGTGACAGGAGTGCAGGTCAAGGCAGACAGCGCTCGGGAAGGTGTGCATTCAGGGCGTCAAGGGTGGCCGCGAAGTCCCGTCGCTGCTGAGACAGAGTCGCTGTTTCTTTCTGTTTCTGCCTTTGTTTTGTTGGAACGCATCCTTAGCATGCATCTGCCATCACATGGCATCGGTCGTGACCTGGGATGAGTTCTAGGACGCTGAAGGCCCAGCGTCTGTCGTCTCCGCTCCAGGGGAGCTGAGGCTGCTCTTCCCTTTGTGGGGTCCACATTTGTCACCATTCATGCTTCAGACGGAAGCCTTTAAAATAGGCTCCTAGTTTCTGGCTCTGAAAGAGACCCTGAGGAATCTCCTTGTGGGTCATTTTCCACTTAGTCTCTTCAGCCCTCTGGGCCCTTCCCATCAGAAGATGGTGTCTTCAGTCCCCTACCCGATCAGCCCCGTCCACTACCCACAATTTCTTCAAAATCAGCAGCAGAATTGAGAAAGACAGATATTCAAGCTGTCAACACAGAGAATTCAGGGAACTGAAAGCCAAAAAGTGCTGACTGGTCTGCCTCTAAATCCACGACCACGGAAGCCTCAAGCGGCCAGGAGTGTGGCCCGGTGAGGCTCCTCTGCCCCGCCAATAACGGGTGCCCATCTGTCCTCTTTCCAGAGCACCCCACCTGCCCCCAGAGCACGGAACTCCCCACCTGCACCCAGAGCACGGAGCTCCCCCACCCTCCCCAAGTCTGGGCACAGTGTCTGCCTGAGTTATCTTTAGCTGGTTGCTGAGGCTGCAGCGTCTCTGGGACCTGGTGACGGTCACTTCTCTTTGCCCTGCCACAAAAATAGAAGTTCACTGCAAATGGTGCTGCAGGGCTGCGCCGGCAGAAATGGGAGCTGCAGCATTTGAGTTTCTCTTGCCTCCTGTCTGGTGTCTACTTCCTTCACTTAGAGCTGCTTGTAAGGACTTTTGCCGCAGGAGGATTTTAAAAGTTAGTAATGACTTTGTCGTTGGTTGAGACAAAGAGAAAACACAAAAACCACTAAGAGGGTAGCCAGACAAAGAAGACGAGGAAGAGGGAAGAGAAAAAGGGGAACCGCGGACTATTCTGTGAGCGTCCTTCCCTCTGCTGCCTGGGACCTGCATGCTCTCCGTCTCAGCCTGACAGGGGACTCGACGAGGCCGCCAGAGTGAGTGGTTCAAGCAGGATTGAGCAACACACTGCAACAAAAGGCATTCCGGTGTGAAAGGGATAAAACACAGCTGCCTGTTTCTGGATGACATGATCTTAGAGACAGAAGATCCTTAAACACTATTAGAACTAATCACGAGCTCAGCAGGGCTCACAGGGTAGGAAATAAATATGTATTAATCAACCGCACGTCTATACTTGCAATGAATAATCCAAGAGAAATGAGCAATTTCACTTATAATAACATCAAGAATAAAGCGCTTAAGAATTATTTTAAGCAAAGAAGTGCAAATGTATACTCTGAAAACTACCAAACATCACTGAAAGAAGCGAAAGCCTTGCATAATGGAAAAACACCCATGTGCACTGATCAATTGATCAAATGTTAAGACATTAACAATATTAATCTACAGATTTAAGGCAGTCCTTATCAGAACCACAGCTGCTTTCTTTGTAGAAACAGACAGATTGCAGAACTCACATGGAGACACAAGATATCCAGAAGAGCCAAAATAACCTTAAAAAGGTTAGAGGATTCATATGTTCTGATTTCAAAACTCACCAAAGGAACAGTATCGAGACGGTGTGGTGTCCAGGGCATGGACCAGCATCCAGTGTGGCACACAGCCAGGCCTGGACCAGGGGAACGGAATCCAAGTTCAGAAGGAAGTGCGCGGTGGGCTTCTTCGAAAGAGGGCTGAGACCACTCAATGGGGAAAGAATGGTCCTTTCAACGGAGGCTGTGAGAACAAATGAATAGCCATGCAATAAAGAGCGAAGCCGCACCGTGGATCTCATACCATGTACAAAAATTAAATCAAAATGGATCAAAGACCTAAATGCAAAAGCCAAAACTGTAAACTCTTAAAAGAAAAGAGGTGTTGGCGTGACCCGGTGGAGCAGTGGTTGGGTCACTCTCCTCTGAAGGAGCACAGGCCACATGCCCCTGGATTTGAGTCTCGGACCCAGGACAGGAGGGAATCGGGAGCAACCAGTGTGAGTAACTAAATAAAAACAGGCTGAAGATGCCTCCTCCTGTCTCCCTGCCCGCCTGCCTGCTCGCCTTCATTCCTGCTGCACCTTCCTTTAAAAATAAAAGAAAGAAAACAGGTTGGTAACATCCACGACCTTGAGTTTGGTGACAAATTCTTTGCTATGACCCCAAAGACACAAGCAGCGCACAAAAAAGAGAAATTGGACTTCACCAAACTGTAAAACTTAGTGTTTCAAAGGCACCGTCAAGAAAGCGAAGACACCCACAGAATGGGAGAAAGTATTTGCAGAGCTGGGATATAAAAGAACGCTTACAACTCAGTAATACAAAGACAAATAGCCTCACTAAAAACAGCTGAAGGAGGCACATCCTGGTGGAGTAGAAGTCTGGTCAACTGCCTTCGGCTAAGAGCCCTGTCCACACACATCCCAAGGCCCCGAGGCCACACCCTGGCCCGGGGGACAACCAAGATGAACAATTAGAAATAAAATAAAGTGCTTCTCCTCCTCAGACTCTCAGAAAAAGGATCTGAGTAGACACTTATCCAAAGAAGATGCGCTAACGGCCACGAAGCACTGGAAAAGCTACTCGACACCGTTAGTCAGCAGGGACGTGCCAGCCGGCACCAGCGTGATAACCTCCACACCCTCAGTGACCACCGGCATGAAAACGGGACTCTTCTCCCTTCAGATCTCTACTCAGACGCTGGTCTACTGAAAATGCCTTCTTGCCCCCCATTGCCTGGCTCCGTTTTTCTCCTCTGTGCGTCTCATCTTGCAGGGGCGACAGTCAAGATGCTGAGCCCTCTGCACCGGAGGAGCGGGGCTCCTGGGACTCGGACGGGGTGTGGGACAGAGTCCTGCAGAGCTGCGCATGTGAGCCCTTCAGCCCCAGGTGGGAGGAGGCCTGCGCTTCGGGCTTTCCCGGGAAAGGCCTCCGTGAAGCGGGGAAGGTGGGCCTCGGCCGGGGCACGGGACCCCGTCAGCTCCTCCAGCTTCACTGACGGCTTTGTCAGTTCCCCTGCGCACGGCCGGCCCCGTTTGCAGGTGAGCTATGTGGTGCCAGGGGTTTGCCCGTTTGGTTCACAAATGCACCCCCAGGACGCAGAGAAACCTGGGGTGCACAGCAGCCTTTGAAGAAACATTTGCTGGTAACTCTGATAAAGGGGTGGGTCCACCGTCCCTGCTGAACTCCGTTCACATCCCAAGGACCCGCTCTGTGTCCCGTGTCCTGGGTCCCAGGGCCAGGGGCCGGGGGCGCCGACAAGTTGAGCAACACAGTAAAATAAATTAAAATGCTTTCACTTCCTCTTCTCCCTTCCTGCTGGTGCCTAGGCACCTTCACGCCTGCCTACGCCCGCCCTTAACATGTATCTGTCTGTCTGTCTGTCTATCTCTCTGTCTGTTGACTAAATGGATGGCCTCTTGAGGAAAAAGCAGTATGAGGAGCTGGAAACGTGTTGAATCCATGCAGCTGGGCCCTCTGATGGCCCCAAGTACTTCCAGCTGCAACATGTGTTTCATCTTTTGTTTATTTGCAAAGACATTGTGTCTCCTCTACCAGGTCGTCTACTTTACTTGTGTTTCAAGCACCTTGGAAGGTCAGTGCAGCTGCCCTGTGGAGAAAACACATGAACTCACAAACGCGATGACGTTTTTTTTCCTGTGAGTCTTGCTGACCCGGTGCAAAGGGAGGGGAGGGCGGAAGGGTGGGGAAGGACTAGAACTCGGGGTGGGGGCGGTGGGTGTGGTGTGAAATGCGCAGACCGAGGTGTGATTTCGGTACCCTAAAACATAGCGAGCACTGCGAAACGGCAAAGCAATAAAAATAATGCAAATTAAAGTTTCCATCATGATAGAGCGCGCCTTTCCTGGCCGGTTGGCTGGAGGAGAAGCCTTTTTGGAGGATTTCTGTCTGTCTGAAGCATGTGTTCTGTCTCCAGTTTTTCAGCTCCCACTCAGAACGACGAGGCAAAGAGCCGCGCCTTACCCTTCCTCCTGACCCCCGCCTTCCTCTCGGTCCCTTTCAGAGTGGAGACGTCAGGCCGAGGGTGTTTAGCCACGTCGGTCTGCTCCATCTGCCCAGGCAGGGAGGACTTCGAGGGAAGGTTTGTAAAACCACTGTGAGACGAGCAGCAGCGGCGCCCTGACCCGATGGGCACGGGAGGGCAGGCACGCACGGCCAGGAGATGCAGCCAGGGCTGCAGGGGGACAGAGGAACGGCGGCTCACCCGTGTCGGACTCAGGGCTGAGGACCCGCATGAACGTGCACGGTCTGGGCAGGGAATTCAGGGTGCAGCGCGGACGTGAGTGGGAGCTCCGATCACGGGAGTGGGAGCTCCGATCACCGAGCAGGGAGCGCCCGGCAGGCCCAGGGGGAGACGCCCTTCGCTGGGAGGGCTTTGTCATGTCCGCTCAGCGCTCCTGGGATCCTATGCCCCGTCCTTGTGGGCCGCTGTCACACGTCTGTGTGCACGACTGTGTAACTTCCCTCCCGCTTTCTAACGGCCCCGTTTGGAAGCGAGCCCCCGAGCACAGGTCCGGACGACATCAGCTTCCTATCTGCGACCTCAGCGCTTGACGCCAGTGCACACAGAAGACGCACTTTGGGGACAGATTTGTGTGGCCTGCGGGTGGGGGGCCAAGAAGCGGCCAGTGCGTGTGGACGGCGGCCGTCCAGGAGAACGTGCGGACAGAAACGGAGTTTGTCCTTGTTGCAGATTCCCTGTGACCGATGGAAACCATGGGGGTGGGACCTGCGCCTCTGCTCACTGGCCAGACCTCACGTGCGCCATACGGCCGGTCCCCAGCTGGCACACACGGCCCCCTACGAGCCCCCGCGTCTTCACTCCACCACCAGCTCCTGGTGCTGTGTCCTCTCAGTTCCTCTTCCCCAAGGAGGCAGATCCCTCTTTTCGGGGCCACGACTCCTCCTGGAAAGTGCCAGCTCTCAGATGTCTTTGTTAGCTGGACGTGGCGCAGCGCTGGCCAGTCCTTCAAGCGCCCTCTCCTGCACACGTGGTGGTGGGACTCACACCAGGGAGGCGAGGACCTTTCCTTTCTGTTTTCTCCTCCTTGTGCCTTTGAAATGGGGCGTCTCTCACGGCGTGGAGTGATCTTCTGCCTCTTGGCTTTGAGCTTCATGCTCATACACGAGCCGCCCCAGCACGGTTATTAGACCCTGTGCGAAAAGATGTTCTCTCTCCTGGACCGCCTTGATTTACCCGAACAAGGCCCCTCTGGCGCGCCCTGGTGGCTCAGGTGCTAAGCCTGGTCGGGGGCGTGGACCTGGGTTCTCGGCTGGGTGCCAGGCAGACACCCAGAACAAATATGTAGGCAAAGAGAGAAAAGTGCTTCCTTATCCCCTTCCTTCCTTCCTTCCTTCCTCCCTCCCTCCCTCCCACACACCTTCCTTAAATGTTCCTTTAAAAAATAAAGAAACAAAGCAGACAGGTAAATAAAACTCCTCTGTTACTTCCCCTTGGTGGTGGTGGGCAGGAGCCTCTTCCCAGCTCCAGGTCTTCCCCTGCCGCCGTAGAGAAGTGCAGGCTGCTCTCCTGGGCCCCGCACCCTCGGGATTCTTCCTGGCCGCCTTCCGCTCCCATGGTCACTCAGCTCTTGGGTCCACTCCCTATGCCAGCGCCACCTCCCCTCCCGCTCTAGGTCTTTTCCCAGGACAGGGCGGCTCTGCCCTCACGCCCCACGCCAGGTACAGGGCTCTTCTCACGTCCAGCTCCCTGCAGACAGCGAGCTCTCTGAGAGCAGAGTCTTTCGCTAGCTGCTGAAACGGGGCTGCTATGGAAGACCATGAGAAATAAATGCCTATGCAGCGCAGCCGGGCGGGATCGCAGGTCGAGACTGGAAATCTGGTCTAGGGATTGGAGAGTCCGGGGAAGAGGCTCCCAGCCTCTCGGCAGGAGCCCCAGGCCGGCATGCAAGAACGACGAAATGCGTGCTGGGAAATGAACCAAAGGACTTAGACGACTGTTGGCCTTAGTGGGAGGGGCTGAGCATAACTCCTGAGACGGCCGAGATGGCAGAGACGGCTAGTCCTGAAGAGTCTGGGCTTGAACTTCTTTGAAAGGTGGCGGGGAGAGGGAGGGAGTGGTTCTATTTCCTGCCAAGGGCAGAGACCCCAGCTGCTGCCAGCGGGCGTCTCCATCAGTTGAGAAGTGAGAAGAACACGCCCGTGGTGGGAGCTGCTGTCCCTCCCCTCGCAGGCTGTGTGACTGGTGGCCGAGGCAGGCCGGCTTCTGAATGCCAGGACTGCTGCTTAGAAAAACCGGAGCTGCTGTTCATGGGCTGGTTGCCGAGGAGCCTTCTTGTGGAGGCTCCACCGCCTGGGAGGAGAGGCATAATCGTGACCCGTAGACTTGAGAAACTGACGCTCTGTCAGTAGACAGGCCCAGGGGAATTGACCTGAACCATTAAACGTCACCCGCACCCGCAGAAAGGAAATAAAGAACGTCTGGGAAGGGAGAGCTGGGGTCACCGTGGCCCCCCAGATGGTGATGGCAGTGCTTGGAGGAGAAAGTGGGGTCCGGTCTTGGGAAAGGCAGGGGAGCAGCTGGAAAGCGCGCAGATCCGGGAGAAAGTGGAAGACAAGGTCAGGTGACGAAGGGGTCACGGCGGCAGCGGCTGCAGAGGGGAGCCGGCTAAGGGGGTTTCTGTGGTCTCGGCAAGTTGAGGAAGGAGCAGGCAGAGCTGACCCCGACGGCCCCTCGGGACTCTGACGAGGGACGCAGTTTCTGCACCTCTGGAGAGTTCTGAAGACAGAGTGCCGTTGCTATTAAAAAGCGTTTCCTCATTTCCCCGCTTCTTCTCTGTTACATCCAGGAGGAGATGAGGTCAGCTGAACCCGCTGTGGCAATCGTCACGACGCATGTAAACCACGCATCTCGCTGCGCCTTAAACTTACTCAGTGACGCGTGTCAACTCTTTCCCAGTCAGACTGGAAAAACCTTCAATTCCCATGTGCACATGTACACACACATAGACACGTGTGTACATACATATATGTGTATTAATAATTTAAAAAATATTTTAAAAGTTGGAGTAGAGCTGATGCCGAACTCAGTGCTGTTCTGGCAGTAAACGACCCGTGGATACCTGAGCTAACAGGAAAAGACACCTTTCCGTCTCACCAGATGCATTTCAATAAAGTGGCATTTTCTTTGCTTGCTAATTACATATCAGAACGTATAGATCTGTAATCTTGATTCAGCGTTTACTAAAAAAGTAATTGGAACGTATTCAATCCAGAAGAAACTTTGGGAGGGCGGTAACAGGACGTGAGTGTAGGAAACAAAGCACATTTCAAATAAATGACCTGCGTGCACTTTACGGAGCAGGAAGTTAGCATCTGTGGTCAGACTTGGAAGGTCAGTGGACTCCGGGCTGAGTGAGTTCTCCCGCCTTCCCGGCCCGGCTGCCCAGCAGGTCCCCCAGCAGCCCCGACAGCTGGCGTCTTCCCCGGGCACCGGTGAACGTGTCCCCTTTCTGCTGCTTCCTCGGCCCCCAGCTCAAAAAGCCTGGCTGGCCGGCCGCTTCCCCGACTCTGAGCAGGCTGGGCATGGCCGGAGCTGCAGCCTGAGGTGAACTGGTCCAGAGAGACGCTGCCCAGCCTCACGCAGAAGCTTGAGCCCCCAGGCCCCAGCTGCCACCCGTCCCTGTCCAGGGGTCTCCCAGCCTCAAGGTGCTGTGAACTGATCTGTCCCTGCAAGGACGGAGAGCCCTGTGCTGTGAATGTGATTTTATTAGAAAACGGGTGTTTCCCATTCAGTTAGATGAGGTCGTGTTAGATCAGGGCGGACCTAAGTCCATGTCCTTGTAAGAAGGCATTTTTGACAGAGACAGACAGAGCGAGCGCCACGTGATGTGGATGCAGAGATGGGAATGATGTGTCCACAGGCCACGGGGACCCCGGAGAGGGGCCTGGAGGTGTCCCATGCCGCCCCTGCAGGGGCCCACTCTGCAGACACCCCGATTTCAAAATCAGCATCAGAATTACGTCTATGTTGTTTTAAGTTGTGGTAGCTTGTCAGGGCGGCAGAGGAAAGCACGGCCCCCTCGGCCAGCAGGAGACGCCTGCCGGCTGTGTCCGCAGCTCCGAGGCGGCCAGGCCTCCAGCTAAAGCTTCCACGTGAGGCTCATCTCGCTGGATGTGAGCAGCACTCTCCAGACACGAGGATGGCTGGCTCCAGCGTGCCTTTGTGTCTGAGGACACTGGAAGGACAGAGAGGTTAGGAAAATGAAGACATTTCCCAGGTCAAAGGGCAAGCTGCGATTAGCAGGCAGGCAGATCTGCTTGGAGAGACAACTCCTGGAGCCAGGGCGGAGCCACAGCCCCAGCTGGAGAAGTGGGCCTCTGCTCCTCCTCCAGACCGGCCCCCACCATCCTCTGCCATCTGTTCTCCCCTCCGTCGGGGACGGGTGTGCCGCTTGACCAGGCCGCTCGAGCAGAGGAGGATGGAAAGTCTCGTGGGAGGTTATGTTCATTCCCTGTGTCACCGGATCTTTGGCTGCAAGCGGTAAAGTAAACAAGCGAGGGAACTTACCAATTATGTAATGAAGAGGTCAGACCCCTGGGTGTGATGGGAGCCAGAGCCTTCGGTGTTGTCACTGGGACTCAGTCTCTTTCATCATCTTTTGCTTCTGCTTTTTGTGTTGCTCACCCTCTTCCCTAACAGAAGACAGAACGAGTGTACGAGACTTCCCACCAGGGGAGGGGCCCCAGCAGTGCCCACGCCTGCCCCGCAGGTGCTCTCGTCCGTCCTGGAAGAGGCTCACTTGTCAGAGATGTGGACCGAGGTGGTTCCCTCGGGTCCAGCCCAAGTCTGGCAGCGCTGCGCTCTGAGCGTCCGTTCTGACGTCTGGACACCGAGGGGTTCACGAACGGATTTGTCTGACTTAAGATGGAAGTGTTTGGGTGCCAACATGCATCATAAGAAGACAAAAGACAGTGTCCCGCAGAGTGGTGGCTCTGTGTCTCTGAAATTCCGCAGTTCGTTCCTTCTTTCTTCCAGGACAGGTGCAGCAGGAATGAGGCGAGTAGGCAGACAGGCAGGAAGAGAGAGGAGGGAGAAGCATGTTATTTTGTTTTTACTTAGGTGTTCACACTGGTTGTTTCTCCCCAGACCCGGACTTGAACCCACGGGCACATGGCCTACGTCCTCAGGAGGCGATTGATCCGACTGCTGCTCCGGCAGGGCGCCGGCTCTTCTCTGCCCTGGGCCTCTCTTCCCGCTCAGCTGGCCGCCCTCAGAGGCTGCAAGCCCGCAGGCTGCACACACACACACCGCCCGGAGCCAGAGTGCGTCTGCGTCCCAGAGCTCCAGACCCCCGTGCGGTCACGCGTGCACTCGGCCGCCGCCGGCAGGGAAAACCACAAGCGGATGGACCGAGCCGGCGCGCCTCTGGAAAGAGCCCAGCGCCCGGCTTCCTCTCAGCCCACCAGAGCCACCGTCGGCTGGGTGGGGTCTAGAGCGCCAGGCTTCATGGCGGCTGTGAAGGGGACAGGTGACTTCCGGGGAGACGCCCACCACGGTCACCACCACGCCGTCGTCCTCGAGCGCGCCTCCGGCCCTGGCTCCATCTCTGGCGGCAGCGGTGAGCGCTCTGGCCGCACGCACGAGCCGGTCCGATCAGCGCCCGAACTCACACGTCCACAAAGTCTAGTGACAAGGCACCGAGACCCCGTGTCTGTCGGGCGCCCCGCTGCCCCGGCCCGCCCTGCCCCATGTCCCATCCCGGCGCCTGTCTCCGCCACACCAGCTCCTGTTCCCTTTCTTCCTTCCCTCCGTCCCCCAGAGCGCTGGACTGTTTCCCCGTCCGCACGGCCCCTCACTTTCCCGAGCTGGCTGCCTGTCGCCTGGGACGCCGCCGACTCTCCACGCTGGCTCTGTCACTGCTCGCGAGTGTCCCCGGGTGCCCCTCTGTCTCAGGCCGTCCGGTCCACGCTGTGTGTCCCCGTCTCCCTCTCCTCTCGACACAGAGGGGACAAGGAGCATGTGTCTCATAAACAAAGGAAATCCCAGAAAGGGAATATGGTGCCTAACCGTCTATGGAAATGTGTTTCCTTGGAAGTGGGCTGAAGGATAATGCCTTGGAGCTTTCAGCCTCTCCTGGCTGCTCTGGGAGACGCGCCCTCCAGGGCGCCTGGCGGGAAGGCCCGTCTCCTCGGGGCTGTGAACGCAACGTCTCTGGTCCGTGCCTGCGAGGACGCCGTCTGCGTCGTGTGCAGAGCTGCCAAAGTGAAAACCCGACTGCAACGCGGAACTGAGGGGGAGTTTTGCATCTCCCACCCCAAAGGAGAAGTGCCAGCTCAACGTCCCTGATGAGAGGGTGTCACTCCCTGCTCTGTGACTGGCGCAGTGGGACGAAAATAGACCCGGTGCAGGGACGAGCCCTCCCCAGGCTCCCAGCACCCTCTTGCCTGAAGAGTGGAGGCTGGACCTGGACGCCGACGGCAGGGTCCCCTGGCCTCCCTGTGGGAAGCCACCCCCTCAGAGACCCAGGTGACAATTCAGAGCCCACCCAGGTAGGGGAGCAGGAGAGTGTGGTCCCTGGGCCAGACTTCCCCTTCCGATGCCAGGCCTCTTCCCAGCCCCGTCCCGGCTGGCTCATTGCCCTCTGCGGTTTCTGACTGGGCGGGAGGGCAGACCTGGGAAGGGACTTTGACCAGAAAGGAACAATAAAGAAAAGAGGGAAGATGAAAGCAGGCAGGGGCACAGCCGTGGGGAGAGGAAGGTGGCCTTGCCTTCAGTGTAGACGAGGCTCCAGGACGGGCTGCGGGCTGGGCCACCGCCAAGGGAGAGGAGGACCCATGGCCCTGCCCGTGCTGTGTCCTGCGTCCTGTGTCCTGTGCCCTGTGCTGGTGACCGTTGCCTCCTTCTGCGGCGGCCTGCAGCCTGAGGTGGCCAGGCCCTGGCTTCTCCCCCGCTCCTCCCAGCTCCAGGCATGAGCTCTTCCCTGGCTCAGGGGTCCTGGGCAGCAGTCCCCATTTCTAGCCCCGAGTAGAGTCCCTGGCAGGAGAAGGGGAGGTGGCCTGGTGCCAGGAAACGTGGATTTGGGGACACGGGGGCACCAGCAAACCGAGCTATGAGACCTGCAGACCATGTCAGGGCCACAGGCCAGGGTACAGACCTGAGAGCCGCTGGACCCAAGGCCATGACAGAGAGGCCAGCCCTGCGTGTGGACCTGGCCGTAGCCGCCTGGTGGGCGTCGGCTCAGAGGGCAGATGGGAGAAGGATAAGACCGCAGGGTGTCCTGAGGCGGTGGGAAGTCCAGCCAGTGGTGGGACGGGGGGCGGGGGCGGGCTGGCGCCATCTGTCCACAGGGGTCGTCCCCTGGAACCACGACCCCAGGACCCAGGCCTCCCACCCTTCCTTCTCCACCATCTTTTATTAGAAAAAGTGTCCCAGGAAACTGTGGGGTTTGAGTTAAGACGATAGTTAATTTTCTAAAAATGAGAAGAGAAAGAGAAAGCTGTCGTGTTCAGACAAGTTTAAATATGACTCACAGGCTTCAAGGCTAACACAGCCACGCGGCATGTCAGGTAACGTCTGCTCAGCTCCCGGCGTTTCACCGGTGGAAACGGCACCGCTGTTCTCTGCTCCCCAGGTGGATGGAGAAGCGGCTGACACGGGCAGAAGCGCCGTGACGCGGGAGGTGGGCGATGTCTCACCGGACACAGGCGCTGGTTTCAAAGCGACCACAGTTTATTGAATGATTCATCCACCCGTGTAGTTACCTTTACCATGTGTGTGTGTGTGTGTGTGTGTGTGTGTGTGTGTGTGTCGTGAGGACAAAGGAGCTCCCTCCTCGCAACCTGCGAGCATACGACACGGCCACTAACAGGACCCAGGACACACAGAACATTCCCAGAGCTGACGCCTCATCTAACTGGATGTCTGTCCCCTTGGGACAGTGTCTCCTCCTTTCCCAGCCCCTGACCCTGGCAACCCCCTTTCTAGTCTGTCTCTAGGACTCTGACGTTTTTGGATCCCATACAGACAGGTACGTGTCTTCCGTGTCTGACAATTTCATGTCAGCCTCAGGCCCCGAGTCTCGTCCGTGCTGCTGAGATCTGTGTCCGAATAACGTTGCATCGTGTACAGAGAGCAGGTCTCCTGCATCTGCTTCTGCACCGATGGGCACTGCCGGCTGCCCCCTGTCTTGGCTGCCGCACCTAGGGCTGCGGTGGACATGGGGTGCAGACGTCTCGTCAAGCGATTTTGTTTCCTCTAGATGCGCGAGCACAGGCGGACACGTTGGAGCACGTGGTGGCTTCTCTGGCTCCTTTTAGCTAATTAATTCTTTTGAAAGGACATTAGCAGACAGAAATGAAGGTGAACAGGCAAGGGGGCAGGAAGAGAGAGGAGAACTTTTTTTCATTTATTTATTTTAATTCATTTTTTTTAACAAGCACTTTATTCATTTTTATTGAGCTGTTCACCTGGCCGCCCTCCCAGTCCCGGGACACAAACCCAGGTCCCTGGGATGTCTGTGGACTGAGCCCGGCCGCAGGTGGCGGATCTCACCACCTCCACCCCGGGGCATCTCTGGCTCCTTTTATGTTTTTTAAGTGCATATAATGTGCTTTGAGATGGTGACTTACCCGTGAGCAAAGGAAACATCCATTACCTTTTGGTTTTAGGCTTCCCAGCTCGGACAGCCTCCTGCCCCCAGACAGGCGACAGAACTCCCGTCATCTTGCAGAAGGGGAGCTCTGCACCCACTAACCAGCAGCACCCTGAACCTCCCGCCCCCCAGAATGCTTGTAGCTCTGAAGGCCACTCCTAGGCCCTCAGCCTCTGCTTCCACTGACGTCAGTGGTCTCTCTCAACCCCTGGGCCTCATTCCTTCTCTCTGCTGAAGACCACGCTTACCCCCACGTCCTCCAAGCAGTGCCTTTTTCCTCTCTGACTCTTGCAGCAGCAGCTGGATTTTATAAAGCAACAGCCCTCAGTATTCTCACCTGAAAACAGCGGCAGGTGAAGGGGCGAGCTGACACCAGCGCGTGCGCTTCCTGGGCGTCAGAGGTGGTGACGCTTCCGGAAGGCAGTCCCGCGGTGGCTGCAAAAGGCACCCGAATGTTAAATCTATCGCTCCAGCAGTTTCTCTCATGCAGCCAAGTCGTGTGCAGCGGGTGGTCAGCCCAGGGCTGAGCACAGCGGAGAAGTCGGAGTTGAATCCGCGCCCCTCGTAGGCGCTTGATAGAGAAAGGCTGCTGGGTCTGTGCAGTCGGGAAAACGCATGCTTGGGCCTCTGACCTAACATCACACTGATGCTATCATATTAAGTTAAAAAGGAAAAAAAACAACAACAAGATACAAGGCTGTAGGTATGTGGTGGTCGCTGTCTTTCTTTAAAAAAATCACCTAAGCAGAGAAAGACATGACACTGAAGCGCCTACTGTTAAACCGGGGTTATTTGTTTCTGGAATGTGGAAAACTGTGCAATTAGGAATTTGTCTGCAGTTCTTTATTTTTTGCATGTTCTACTACTGTTTCTCTTTTATAGTCAGAACACGATACAGAGATTATAAAGCACATTGAACTGGAGCAATCTTCCCTAGCATTCAAAGAAAGGCAAATTAAGGCTTTGTTTTAGTTTCTACTGAATAAACGAGGGAATACAGGGTGCAGGGGCCATTTTCCTACGGAGCGTGTCTTGCGGTCTCTGGCACTGCCTGGGGTGTGTCAGGAGAAATGCTCGGTGTTGCCTAACGACAGCCTTTGACACTAGAGACGGAAGCGGCCCGACAGGCCCTGGAGAAAACACGCGGCTCCTCGGGACGTCCGCAGGGCGTCCTGAAGACACCGGACATTTCCAAATCTGCTCGACCCGCTCCTCTTGCTGCTCCCAGACACGACTCCTCTTAGGTGGCTCAAATGTGGTCGCCGACTCGGCAAGCGAAGCAAACGAGTTATGTCCAAACTGAAGCGGTCTCCTGGGGCCAAGAGACCGGGGTGCAGGGAGACAAGAAATGAGCTTCCCGTGTGAGACGGGTGGCCCCACTTTTGAGGTCACTCATGGGATATATTCTGTAGGGACCGGTGGGACCGAGGTGGGCCTCTCAGCGCCGAGCGGTCGTTTTCCAAGCGCGCTTGTCAGCCTTTGGGGAGCAGAGGTGAAGTCCCCCGCAGAGCGCTCGGGGTCAGCCTCGCAGAGAGGGGTGATGGGAAACCCACAAACCCTGCACCCTCCAGCCGGCGGGGCCTACAGGGGCGAGAGTTCTCCCCAGTGACACAGACCATGTGTGCGCCATCTTCTGATGGAAAGCTCCCCAGAAAGCGCCGTCTCCCGCAGACGGTCTTGAGCACAGGCTAACTCTGCCTGAGCAGGGTGACTGGACGGGACTGGACTTTTGACCAAAAGGAGAACGTGCCCCCTGGCCTGGTCCTCCGGGCTGGCGGTGACGCGACAGCGGGAGGGAGAGCTCCAGGCTGTCTGACAGCCCTGGAGGCTGTCGCTCTGGCCCAGGATGTGCGGTGAGGGCCGCCCCGCCCCGCGAGGCAGACCGCTCTGCACCGGGTGGGGGCGCAGCTGAAGTGCGGGAACCTGGCAGGAGGGCCGGGGTCTGCACGAGCTGGTGGCTGCCCCTCGAGCTGGAAGGACGTTCCCAGGGTGAAAAGTGCCATTGTCTCCAGTCCGCAGAGAAGGAGACTGAAGCTGGCTTGGCCCCCGGCTCCCCGACAGGCAGAGCCAGGCAATGGGGTGCAAGCAAGCGCTCCCCCCCACCCCCCTTCCCGCTTTGGCCTGGGCTCCTTCCTGAGCCTGGAGCTGAGGGAGGCAGCGGTGGGATGACACGGTGGGGACCTCAGGGCTGCAAGTTTCGGCTCTACGCAGTGGACAGTGGGGACAGACTGGGGTGGGGGGTGCTAAAGAGGAAGCCAGAAGGTGTGTGTTTGCTGGGAAGTTGGGCCAAAACGTGAGAAGCTGGTGGGAAGCCCTGTGGTCGGATCAAACAGCAGCCGCCCCTCAGCATCTTGAACTATGTCTGCTTGCAGCTGTCACCACGATACTGGGCTGGAAGCTGCCCCCTTATGTACCCTTTCCCAGGGGCACCACCACTTGGTTCAGGGGTCGGCTGTGCAAAAGCGGCCTAGCCCCTCTCGGGGAATTTTGGCCTTGGGACCAGAGAGATGGGCCTCGGTGTCTCTGATGACGAAGCTGTGGTAAGTGAGCCTAGGAACTGTCAGCGCTCGGAGATCTGAGATCTGAGAGAGCAAATCTAGATGCAAACCCTCACTGGCGCCAGCGCTGAAGGCTCACCCGACTCTTGCCCAGGACATGACGTGGACAAGACTCACCACCTCCATTGAGCGAGGTGCGTCTGAGGTGAATTTGGGGCGTTTACAAACAGAAAAGTCCAGAGGCTTGTGGTGAGAGACATGAGTATGTTTATCATTCAGATGTCAAACACAATGCTCAGAATCACTTGGGGTTTGGTGTAGGGGAACGCTGGGTCCACCATTCCCTGCCGGGAAGAAAGAAGAAGTCGCCCCGCCCCGCCGGCGCCCCATGTCAGGCTGCGGCTCCCCGGAGGAACGGACGCAGGCCCTAGAGAAGGATGGACGCTTCTCCGTCGCTGGTATAGTGAGTGAAGTTGCTGCTGAGGATGCTTTCGCACCGGCTGCGCTGGGACCCCGAGGCCGAGAAGCTGGCGTGCGCCGGGGGGCCGCACAGGGCGGCCCGGCACCGGCGGCACAGGCGGTGGAGGTACCTCCTGAACTTCTCGCCGGCGAACGCGTAGATGAACGGGTTGAGGCAGCAGTGGAGGAAAGCAACCGTCTCCGTCACGCTCAGGGCCAGCTTCAGGCCCCACCTCCTGTCGCAGCTGGGAAAGAAGCCGTAGAGGGCGAGCGTCTCCAGGAAGATCGTGACGTTGTAGGGCGTCCAGAAGAGAAAGAAGACGGTCACCACCAGAAAGATGAGCTTGATGGCTTTCGCCTTCTTGTGGTTCTTGCAGGCACACAGCGTCCGCGCGATTCTCAAGTAGCAGTAGATCATGGCGAGCAGGGGCAGCAGGAAGCCTACGACGTTCACTTCCACGTTGCGGAGCACGGGCCAGACCGCCTGCAGGACCTCGGGATAGTCCCCCAGGCACTCGCTGCCAGTCTGCTTCGTGAACATGAACTGGGGGGCGGCCGCCAGGACGGCGGCGGCCCAGACGCCCAGGCTGGTGGTGACGCCCTGCTGCACGGTCCGGCTGTTCATGGAGCTGGCAGCCAGGACGATGGCCAGGTACCTGTCGATGCTGATGATGGTGATGAAGAACATGCCTCCAAAGAATCCAATGAAGAAGAAGGCAGTGGTCAGCTTGCAGGTCACGCTGTGAAGGCCTCGCTCGCTCAGCAGATAGTGAGTCCACCAGGGCAAGGAGGCCACGAAGAGCAGGTCGGACAAGGCCAGGTTGAGGAGGTAGATGTCGGTGACGCTCTTGGGCTTCCGGCTGCTGGTCAGAGCAAACACCACCAGCACGTTTCCCACCAGGCCGCAGGCGAAGACCAAGGAGTAGACGACGGACAGCAGGACCGTGCCGAGGGCCACGATGTCCCCGACGTAGCAGGCCTCGGCGGACGTGTCGTACTCGAAGTCGACCAAAGCCGACTCAGGGGAGAAGGTGGCCATGGGGAGCGGCTGCAGCGCAAAGGAAAGCAAGGAACAGCGTCAGCTCCGAGGGCGGCGCCGAGAGCCAGCCTCACCGCGACCGCCCGCCGTGGTCTCGGGAGGGGCCGCGACGCGCTTCTTTGACAAAGGAGGAAACTGGGTCTCAGGTTCCGTGACTGAATGGTTCACTAACATATGAAGCTAGGCCTTTGGGTTTTGAAGACTGAGATGGACCCTCATCATCACCATTGTTTTCAGAAGTCCCTTCAACAGGTAGCTCACCTGAGCACAGGCTGGGAGGGGAGGGGCGGGGTGGGGGGCTGCAGCCCCGATTCGATTTCTGGTCCACACGCCCCCAAACAAGCCTCTGTCCCTCCCTTTACGCCCAGCGCCTCCACCGTGCGGACCTCATCGCTTCTGCGTGAAGCCAAGGCTAGAGGGGGGGACGGGCCAGACCCTCTCTAGAGCCCCGGGCTGACCGAAACCCGAAGCCCCCGTCTTTATTTTCTGGAGCCCTTTCTTTCCCTTCCTCTTAGAAGCAGCACAGGCTTCTCTTCCTTAGGGAGCGAGACAGAGAGCTGTACACTTTACTGCATGTGACGGGTCTTAGTTTCCCAGAAGCTTTCGGGCGTTGGCACTGCCAGTCTCTCCCTTCAAAAACTCCTCAGTTCTCAGCAGATGGGGACGGTCCCGTCCCACAGCTTCAAGCGAAGCCAGTCGCCGGCACCCAGGCCTCCGCCGCTGCAGACAGGCCGCCTGAACAAAGGCGGCGGCCCCGTCAGGCAGTGCTGGCCCGGCGTGGAATTAACCCGAGAGTCGGCAGCCCTGCACTCGGTTCTGGCCTGGCCTTTGCACCTTTTTGTTTCCCATTTCCTTCTGAGGAAAATGGAAACGTGAGACATTTCTGCACAGGCTGGGATGCAGCGCTTGTTCCGTTTCCCCTCTGCCCGCCCCACCCCTGCCAGGCTTACTCATCCCTGGCCCTGCGGCTGGGACGGGGCCTGTGC
The DNA here is from genome assembly GCA_004363575.1 of Solenodon paradoxus. NCBI lineage: Eukaryota > Metazoa > Chordata > Mammalia > Eulipotyphla > Solenodontidae > Solenodon > Solenodon paradoxus. The sequence continues at coordinate 19,581 of RJWH01004432.1, read as the reverse complement.
CCTGGGGCCTCCTCCTGCTGCTGTGACGGCGGCAGGCAGCCCTCAGACACCCCAGACACTCAGAGCGCACCTCCCGCTACCAGCAAAGCGCTCACTCCCTCAACCAAGGGAGTTTCCACACCTCTGCATTTTCTCAGGGCGGTTTTACAAGATGGTAACTTTGCCAAGGTGAGGGCCCGCCCTGCCAGGGGTCAGCCCCCCGTGGTGGCCGTGCCCAGCTGTGTCCCCCCAGGCAGCTCCGCCGAAGGCTTTCCCGCCTGGACCGCAGCCGGGAGGCGTGAGCTCCTGCTGGAGGCTGCAGCGCCCCTTCTCCAGAGGAACTTCTGTCTGTGACCCTGATGGGCAGTACTGACACCGGCTGGTGCACAAGGCTGATATGCGGCCATTTCTGGGACACAAGCCGAGCTGCGGGAAAGGGGGCCGGCCGCCCCGCACCGGCAGAGCTCCCAGAAGGCCGCAGCCGTGCAGGCATGCGCCCGGGTCAGGCCTTGGTGGCTCTAGGTCAGGACCTCAGAAAGGCCGCTTTGTCACCTGCCTGCCCCCGTGAGCAGAGCTGCCTGCCTGGCCCCAGAGAGGCCAAGTGCCATACAGATGACCTGCGTCTCTGTGCCGGAGCCTCGCCCTCCAGCCCGGAACCGTCCTGCTCTCCGGCGGACTTGGGCGTGCGAACGTGCGCGGTGGTTTCAATTCCACCCTGACAGCATGGCTTCCACAGGCCCCGTGGAATCCCAGGCATGTCCCTGGGTCACTGCAGCGGGAGAGCAGGGAGGCGGGCAGGAAGGCAAAGGCTGCGGACTCGGGCTCCCCTGCAGTGAACCCCACTTCTGCCCTTTCTGGCAGAGTGACCTGGGGCGAACTTGGAACCTCTGAGCCTGGCAGTCCTCTCGGCAAGCCTGGGATTCCCGTCCCACCCGCCAGCAGCGCTGCATGTGGGGATCCCCTGCAGCCTGTGCGGCTCCAGCCTGGCCTTCTCGCATGTGCAGGGGGGACACGGGCACTGGGACCTGGAGGAGCAGCCACGCGGTCGGGAACGCTGAAGTTTCATTCCCACCCGAGGAATCGTGACAGCCTCACCCGCAAAGTTCATCCTGTTTTCCCCTGAAATAAAAGTGTTTTCTTTCCCAGTTTGGGGCGGGGGAGGTAAGCCCCCTTTACCGAGGACGGGTTACTCAGCCACCAAGCTCATCGTGTGAACGTCACGACTTCACTGTCCCCGTCAGCCCTGTCGCGTTCTCCAGGGCGGGCCGCCGAGCGAACTGCGCTGACCCGCTCTAGGAATAACTAGGATGCGACAAAGGGACAGCTGCGGCGAGAGCCGGGGAAGGCGGGGACCGTTAGAAATAAGCAGCCGGGCGTGCTGTGGGGGAGCAGCGGCTGGGTTAACTGCCTCCAGAGGATGCGCCACATGCGCCCCACAGTCCTGGGTTGGAGTCCCGGGTCCTGGAAGAAACAACCAGGGTGAACAACTAAATGGAACTTTCGTCCTCGCCTCTATTCCCGTCTGCCCGCCTACTCACCCGCTTTCTTGCCTGCACCTTCCTTACAAAAATAAAAAAACGAAAGAAGCGTCTGACTGGCTGAGTGACCAGGAGGTGCCCGCTCAGTCCGTCCTGCTGGGTGCTCCGGCTCGGACCTGTCACGTCCACAAGGACACCCTCTCTAAGTCACACCGAGGTGCCCAAAGGCCCCAGGTGGTGCTGGTCAGTCTGGAAGGGTCCGACGTCCGTTCAGCAAGCGCACGTGACGCCCGCGTCCTGGCTCAGCGTGACCGGGCACAGGGAGACATCGGCCAGGCACAGGCTCAGCCACGCGGGGCTTGTCCTCTCACTGGGGACAAAGACGTTCTAAAGACAGAGTGCAAGTGTGTCCTTTCTCCCCGAGACGGGGTGCAGCTTTAGGCCACGGTGGGCGGGATGGGCTCCCGACCATGGGTCTTCGTCTCGGGAGCAGGGGCGGGCCCGGAGGCTCCCGCGTGTGGCCCCCTGCACACCGAGACTCTGCTCCGGGAGGCAGCAGCATCGCCCTGGTGGCTCCCGGCACCGCGCAGATGGGGCGCGGGCCTGGCCTGGGGCCCCCGACGTGGGAAACACACAGGACCAGTGAACAGCCAAGCGGAATCGCAAAGGCCGCCACGCTGCCGCCCCTCCCTCAAGAATGAAACAGTCAAAAAACCGCCAAAACACCTCACAGGTGCCTCGAGCGCGTGCGATTGAAATCGGGTTTGAGTTGCTCATCGGGGTGTGTCCCAGACACAAACGCGCACACTCAAGGGACGTCGCGGCTGTCGTCATGCGGGGCTGGAACACGAACAGGGACGAGCTGGGCTCCTCGGGAGGGGACACACGGAGTGGAACTGGGACCAGTCCGAACAATGGGTGCAGCCCTGAGCGCAGACAAGTGCACCCACGGGGCAGACCTGCACCTCCTGCTGTGACACCCACCGTCGCTCAGACACGCCGTTCGGTCGGCTAACAAGACCAGAGGTGGCGGGGGCTGTCCTCCGTGGGAAGGACGCGGCGTGTGAGTGCGCCTGTGTGTGAGTGTATGTGTGTGCATGTGAGTGTGAGACTGTATGTGTGCATGTGAGTGTGTGAGTGTGAGACTATGTGTGTGAGTGTATGTGTGTGTGAGACTGTGTGAGTGTGTGTAAGACTTATGTGTGCATGTGAGTGTATGAGTGTGAGACTATGTGTGCATGTGAGTGTGTGTGTGAGACTGTATGTGTGTGAGTGTGTGTGAGACTGTATTGTGTGAGTGAGTGAGACTATGTGTGCATGTGAGTGTGTGAGTGTGAGACTATGTGTGCATGTGAGTGTGTGTGTGAGACTGTATGTGTGTGTGAGACTGTATGTGTGTGAGTGTGTGTGAGACTGTATGTGTGTGCATATGAGTGTGTGCGTGTGTGAGACTATGTGTGAGTGTGTTTGTGTGTGCGTGTGTGCATGTGAGTGAGTGTGCATGTGCACGTGTGTGCAGGCCGGGACTCTGAAGGGACTCAGTGCTGCTGGTGACAGCTGCCGCTGGAGAGGCCTCTGGGACGACAGGGAGAGAGGAGATTTGTTTTCTCTGTGCATTTTCACTATGTGCATGTTACCTTTTTGGGAAAAAATGTATTAATTGACATGGAATTTTAAAAGTAAAAAGCAAAAATACAGTGTGAGGTATGTAAAAAATTAAAATAAATAAGAAAATGGTCCACGTGACCAGCTCCACCGGCCTGCTGGCAATCAAGGCCCCGGGGTGACGCTGCAGGTCCTGCCTCTGTGCTCTTCCCACCCTCCCCGCGGCTCTCCTGCCCCCTTGCCCAGGCAGGACGGGGACCTGCCCTCTCTGGCTCTGTAGGCCGGGTCTCCACACGGGGGAGGCCTGGAGAAGAGCCAACAACACCTGGGCCCCTGCAGGCGGATGACCCCTGTGCCCAGAGCTGCCTTCCCAGGGCCCCAGGGGGCGGGGTCCACAGCCGTGGAGTCACCCATGCAGGGCCCCAGGCCCACGGTATCCTTGCTGGTCACGAGCCGGGCCCTGCACTCTGAGAGCGCAGTGGGACCCAGGGACCGAAGGCGTGAGGCATGAAGCAAAGGCTGGAGCGGCCGGAGAACCGGCCGCTGGCGCACACGGCCCAGGAGGCAGCGAAGTGCTGGCCCCGCGGCGAGACTGCTCGCTCCACGCCGGGCGCCGGCCTGGCCCTGGCCCAGCCCCGACTGACCGTCTCCAGTCGTTGGGAAGGGGCTTGTCCAAACCCACGTGGTTGGACCAGAGCCGGAGCGCGAGGGGCCGCTGCAGTCAGACATCTGACCTTCGCAGAACTGCTCTGGACCCGGACAGCTTTTTCTGGGGGCTTTTTGGGGAAGGGTGGGCCCCAGGCTGCGTGGGATCCCTGAGATGAGGGGGTGGGGGTGGGGGCAAACCTGGGCAGGGCCTCCTGGAAGCACGAGGGAGTGGGATGTCCTCAGACCGACCAGGGGCAAACTGTGCCTGAGGGTGGACGCTGCCTTGCCTTCCCCTGAGGACACAGAACCCTTGCAGGACTCCTCTGTGAGGTGTCCTGAGGACAAGGGTGAGAGGCGTGTGGGCCCGCACGCTGGGGACAGCGCAGCTCTGTCCGGCCTCCTCTCCCTCCACGGGCCTAAGTCAGGATCCCACCAATGGGCTGAGCGTATGTGGCCGGCCTGTCGCGGGTGCTGCGCGCAGGTGGCAACGCATCTGGCTGGAGGGCGGCTTCAGCAAGCTGCCTGCGAGCCCCTGCAGCTCAGGCGGCTCCACGTCTGTGCTTCCCTTTCTCGGACTGCTCTTCTATTTTCAACGCTTTCGGGCCATTGCTCATTCCTCCCAACCAGCTTCCCTTTTCGACTTCCTTCTCGCTCAGGGCCCATTCCCTGTCCTTCTGTCCACATCCTTTCCGGTGGCCTCCTCCCAACTCGGCCCCTGTCCTGCCCCCTCGTTTCAGTCTGTGCGCCCTGCCTCTGTCCCCTGCTGTCTCTGCCTGTGGCCTCCCGGCCCCCAGTGATCTGGCCTGATGGCAACCCCCAGGGGCTGGGCCCTCCCCGCACAGCCCCTCTGCCAGTTGAAAGGCCCAGAGATTGAGGGACTCATCGGGGGACACAGAGCCAGGACGTGCCCAGCGCCTGTCCGGCAGCCATGCTCCCTGCTCTGTGACACTCTCTCGCTGGGCCTGGACCCTGCAGGACGGTCTCTAGAACCCGCCCCACCCTGGGTGTGTCCCTGGGACCAGGCCCGGTGGGCTGAGCTGCAGGGAACGGGAGTCGGGCGGCAGGCTGCCCTTGGCCTCTCCAGCCACTGGATGGTCCTACTGCCAGGCCCCGGGACCCCTTCTCTGAAGAGGAGCAGACTCCGTTCCAAGGGACGGCTGGTCTCCTGCCTTCGACATGACGCTCTGCCAAGCCGCCTCGCCCACGGGACCGACGCCCCACAACGGCTGAGGGGTTTTCTTACTCTTTTTTCTGAAGTGAGGTGACCCTGGTATATAAGCCCCAGTTTCTTGACGTGTGGCACGAAAGCATCGCGGGGCCCGGTTAGCTCTCGTGCGCTCGATTTTCAGCAAGAATGGAATGGGGTGCGCCCTGGTGGAGCAGCGGTTGGGTCAGCGCCTCTGAAGGACGCAGGCCACGTGCCCCTGGGTTCCCGTCCTGGGTCGGGGGCGTGGAGGGGACACCGTCAGTGTGAACAACTAAATAAAATAAAATAAATTAAATGCTTCCTCCTCTGTCTTGCTGCCTGCCTGCTTACTTGCCTCCACTCCTGCCTGTACCTTTCCTTTAAATAAAAAAGCAAAGAACAGAACGGAACGGAAGCAGCCTTAAGAGCGGCGAGCGCGGAGCCCTGGCCAGGAGCCGGGTAGCAGAAGCGCGGGTCCGCTCGGGGCCGGCGTCTACACAGTTCGCAGGCGCCTCTGTTTGGAGGCAGAGAGCTGAGCAGTTGACTTCCAGCCCTGATGGTCGTGAGTGTCACCCCGTGCCAGGCAGGGAGAGTCTCAGCTCCCCCCGCCGAGCCGGCTTTTGGGGTCCCCGGGTGTTATGGTCCTGGTGATTTTTCCGTTGACACGACGCCTGGTAGGAGGCAGAGAGTAAAGGTCAAGAAGGCTGAGGCAGGGCCTTGACGGCCGGCCGCTCTAGAGAACACAGGACACATCCCCGACGGACGGCCCAGCCCCGGGAAGAAGTGGGCGGGTCTCTGTTCCTGCGGCCACGGGGACCCTACAGCAACAGGACCAAGTGCTGGCCATGCAGGGCCCAACGGCAGGCGCGGCAGGCGGCCGGGGGCAGAGGCGCCGCCTGCCTCCGTGTCTGCAGCTGCTCCCAAGCTGCCAGGCCCCCTTCCTCCTGGAAGTGCTGTCTGGCCTTCATTTTTCCCTGAAGGGGCGGGCAGTGAAGTGGTGAGAGGAGATGCCTCCTGCCTGCTTGTTCTTGTCATAATTGAGGGATGACCGACCTCTCTACTGAGTCTCCGCTCAGCCCACGTCTGCTGCGGACCACCACGTGCCCGCGTCAGGGCGCACAGAACTCGGCCTCGAGCCGATCGTGCCCGCAGAAAGCAAGGGAGAGACTCCCCTGGCTTGTCTTCCTTAGAGCACGTACTTTAGAAAACGTGTCACTGACTGTTCTCGTCTCTCTGAAATGTGGGCATGCATTTAGAAAATGACGGCTTCAGCTTTTTGATCAGGAATGTCTTTAGGGGGCCCTGGGAGTCCCTTTGAGACGCAAATATCAGTGGTCAGCGCCCACCTGCGGGGCCTGTGGAGGGCAGGAGCCCCGTGTGGGTGCCGGCCTCACTGCGGAGCTGCCCCTCAGTAGACAGACAGGACGCTTCTGCTCTAGAGGAAGCCAGTCGGCTGACGCAGGCGGCAGCTCAACTCCCAGCGCCAAGTCAGGACGGGCCGTGTGGCCGCCCAGTCCTTCCCGAAGGGCCAGCGGTTACGTGAGAATGTGAGTGATGCTGCGTCTTCCCAGCTGTCTGGCAGCGAGCTTCCCTTCCTTGCTGTCCCGTCGTAGACTGACTCCCGACACTGTGCTCCGGGCCACTTTAGTCGCCAGTGAAAGTGGTTCCTTTCTCTGCTGTCTCGGCGAGAGTTTTCTCCAGGCGAGAGACTGTTAGTCGCCTTTCTCCAACGTCAGGCGCCGAGGCCGTTCCACGGCGTAGTGAGGCTAAGACCCAGTCTCTGCCAGCGTGTGTCACTGTGTGGCAACAACGTAATGATGGAAAAGCCCAGGTTTGGGCCACTTGAGCCGAGTCTGAAGGCTGGGGGCCTTCTGGCTGAGCAGAGGCGGTGGCGGGAAGGGGCAGAGGCTCGACGCCAAAGGCATCAGGGATCTGAACCCCAGAAGATTTTCTGGGGTGACAGGTGGGAATAGACTAGAAGCAGAGGGGCGGCTTCAGTTACCGTCTCCCGCGTGCACTGTCGTCCCTGCCTCCTCCGCGCGGGGATTTCACGTGCAGACCAGCAACCCCGGTGGAGGAGCGCGGTCCACACACAGCCCCGGACCTGGGTTTGTGTCCTGGGCCCGGGGGACGACCAGGGTGAATGAGTGCAGAAAAGAAATAAGTGCTTCTTCTTCCTCCTCTCTCTTCCTTCCTGCCTTCACTCCTGCCAGCACCTTTCTTCTAAAACAGTAACGCAGACCCCAGGAAGGCAGACTTATTGCATGACTCTGCGTACATGAAGGTCGAAAACAGGGAAAGGGCCCGTGCTGCTTAGGGAGGCACATCTGGGTACTGACAGGCGAGGTATCTATGCAAAGAGGTAGGAAGGGCTGAGGGAGGTGGAGAGCAGTGGGTGGGAACCCGACGCAGGCTAAGTTGCTAACCTGCACGCTGTTCTTGGAGGGGGCCCTCATTCACAAGGAGCATAACCTTAAGAAAAAGGACAGTGAGGTGTGCCCTGGTGGAGCAGCGGTTAGGTCAGTTGTCTCGCAAGGAGCGCAGGCCACACGCCCCTGGGTTCAAGTCCTGGGTCTGTGGGGAGCAACCAGCGTGAGCAACTAAATAAAAATAAATACTTCTTCCTCCTCTCTCTTCTGCTGCCCTCACTCCTGCCTGCACCTTTCTTTTAAAAAAAGAAAAAGGACAGTAAAAGCCCGGGAAGACACTAAAGAGAAGTGATACAGCTTCTCTTTTCCAGCAAAACTCACAATCGAAAATACTTGCACTCTGGCCAAACCACACGACGAGGTGCTGAAACCCCACTGTGACCACACAGCCCAGTGCGTCCAGCCCAAGAGGCGGCCGTCACAGTTCGGTGGAGCCGGAGCCGCGCCTGGACGCCCGTGGCAGAGGGAGTGACGGAAGGGCGCGCCAGCCTCGGGGTCCCTCCTGTGCTGCTGCGAACACACTCAGGAAAGTCAGGAGGCCTGGGTGGTGCCGCCCGGCCGCACCGGCTCCCACTGGGGTGGGAGGCACGGCTCGCTCTCCCCCGCACATCTGTGCTGGTGTTAGTCCTGAACTTCTCCTGGAGACAGAGTGAGCCGGGGGCAGCTGGGGACCCCGCTCCAGGTCACAGCAGGGTGGAGGGGCAGCTGGGCCCCTGGCTCTGGGAAGGAGGCTCTTTGGAGCCTTTCTTGGCATTGCTGGTGTCTGTCTGACGGGGGCTGGGCTCCCGGGGGCTGGGGAACAGGTAGGGGCTGTAGGCCCTGCACATCAGCGCTGACCTGCCCGTCCTGTCTGCTCCACACGCCTCATTTGAAAGCTCAGCATCGCCGGCGCACACTCTCCAGCCTCGGTTTCCCTTAATAGCACCCAGGGTTTCTTGCGCGCCACCCTGGGCCAGGCTGAGAGCTCGGACCCTCCTGGACTCTGGCCCATGACTGTCAGCTCGTGGCCAGTGTCCACTGTGAGCAGGGCTCCAGCCCCATCGAGGTCCAGGACAGAGCCCCCTTGAGAGTCCCCTGCCTCCCCGCCCTACCAGAGCCATGGGGCATGGGACAGCTGTCCAGCAGGGCTGACACGTAGTCAGCTCGCCTGTCCCAAGAGTGGGGTCAGTTTGAGCTCTGTGTTGGGCTGAGATGTCTCCCTGACCTGAGTCCCTGTGTGACACTGAGGCCACCCAATGCAGTCCACATATATCCCTGGGCCCTGGGCTTGGGGCCGGGAGCAAGCAGCATGAATGACTAAATGGAAATCAGTAAAAACGCTTTCTCCTCTCTCTTCCCACCCTCCTGCCTGCCCTTCATTCCCGCCAGCACCTCCCCTAAAACAAATCAGGAATAAGTAAGGCCAAGCAAAGAGGAAGGCGGAGGGAGTAAGGCCACCCCAGGTCTTCCTGAGCCTGTCTCTGTTCCAGGGCTCCCCAGCTTCGGCCAGTGACAGGCACAGTGGTCTCCAGACCCTGCAGCCCAGGGGTCAGCAGCCTGCTGCACAGAGCCAGGCTGTCCCCAGGGCCCGGCCCCCGAACAGACCCCGGAGCCCTGACCTACAGGCAGGAGTCTGCCCCCTCCTCCCACAGCCCCGCCGATGCCGACCAAGGTTTTCCCCTCAGGTTTTCTGTCCCAAGGACAGGAAGAAGTGGGACCTAGCGGGGTCGCAGCCCCCTTGGCCAGTCCTCAGCACGGTCCCTTCCCCAACCGAAAGGGGTTTTCAAGCCACACACACCTCCGAGGCGAAGCAGACTCTCAGGGTTGCACAGCACACACCCAGTGGGCACTGCGCTGGTGCCGGCCACTTGTAGGTCAGAGAGCTTCCCCTGAAAATGCCACAGACGCTTCTTATAAAAAAAAAAAGCAGATGAAACAGAAATGCATGGAATAAAAAGGGGGGAAAATTGATACACAGTCTATGTTCCAAATCAGCCACAGCTCACTTTTAACTTGCCCCCTCCACACTTGAGCACACGTCTTTGATTCCAGCGAAGTGCTATTGCTTTTCCCTTTCCCTAGAACGGCGTTCAAGACAGTCCCGCAGCTGACTGCTTAGAGCTAGTCTTTGGTAAATGTCTGCAATGCAAGCATCTTTCCATGTGGAAGTCTTTCCAGAATTTTGAAGCTGAAGACTGAAGGTAACATGCCAATTCTGGTATTCCAGCAGAGTCCCATTTAGACTGGCTTGGGGGTTTTGGTTTTAGAGAGAGAGAGACGAGGGAAAAGCACTTTACTTTATTTCTATTTGGTTGTTCACACTGGCGCCACCCCCTCCTGGCCCCCTCAGGACCCAGGACTTGCACCCAGAGTGTGTGGTCTGCGCTCCCTCAGAGGAGACTGACTCAATCACTGCTCACCAGGGGGCTCCACCTTTCCATTGCTCCTCTCGCTTCAGCACCTCAGTGTGCTGCCATGATCCACTGAAGCGAGTCAGAACAGCACGCATCTACGTCTAGAAGATTTGTAATCATTTTTAGACTCCAATCTTCAGCTGACAGGCGTGGGATTTGCAGATGTCATTGAGAAACATTGTCTCAGCATCAATAGGGGCGCCTCCTGTGGCTGAAGGGACCCTGCAACACCCAAGGACCTGATTCCAGACCCGGGGTCGGGGAGGGAAAATGAATGTACACACACGCTCACGGGATGCCCTGCCCAGCCTCACCAGTTACCAGCTTCTGCTCACGGCTCCATCAATCCCCACTTCTTGTCGTACTGAATTATTTTTCAGTGAACTCAGCTCTCATAGCATTTTACCCACAGGCAGTGAAGCATGATCTCTAAATGGATACTCTTTTAATAATAATAATTTCAATATTATTTTTCACCTAAAAATTCACAGTAATTTGTCAAGGTTATCCACATACATTTTAGATGCTTTTTTGATGTCAGATCATGATCATTTCTCCTTGGGTCCCTAAGATGCACGTGCCGGGCTCTACCCGTAATCCGTCCTCTTGGGGGTCTTAAGTGAGCTACCCGCTGGCTGGCTGCCCTCCCCCAGGCCGCGAGCCCTGTGGACGGCAGCATCCTCGGAGGAAAGTTCTCTCTTGCGAGCACAGAAAGCTCCAGCCCCCTGAACCCCTTCGCCTGCCAGCCGCCACCCCGGCCCCCCGTGCCCAGGTGCCGCGGCTCCTACCTGGTGGACTGAGTGGTACCCGCTGGACATCTGCTGGCCTCTGCCAGCGTGTGCTTCCCTCTCCCTCCCTCTGAGGGTATCTTTATTTGCAAAGTTAGCCAATAGTGTCTCGTTTCCTGTGAGGCAGACTATCTTTAGATACTACCGCAGACAGGCTCAGAAGCTCCAGGCCAGGCCAGTTGATGACAGGAGGCTCTGAGTTCACAAGCTGGGAGACAGAGCCGGGGCACCGGGGTGGGGTCTGCTTTACCCACACACCTGGGGAGCAGGGCAGGCCAGGAAACCCCAGGTGTCCTGCCCCCAAGTGGAGCCACACGGTGCTGGTGGAGCAGCTTGGGGGTGGAGACAAAATCAACTACAAAATCTCTCCTCAAAGTGTGGTCCCAAGAGGAGGGAGCTCATTCAAAACCCAGACCCCAGACCCCGTCCCAAACCTACTGTCTTCACTCTGCGTGCTAGTGGGATTCTTGGGAGATCTTTCAATCTGAATTTTTTCTTTTTGGTTTTTTTTAAAGGACAGGTGCAGTGGGAAGGAAGGAGGCAGGCAGGTGGGAACACAGGAGGGAAAAGCATTTCCTTGGGACATTTGTGGACTGTGCCCGCCGCAGGAACTAACCGAAACTCTTCCCCCGGGCGCTCAGTAAGGCTGAATCTGGGGAGCCTTTAGCACAGAGCCAGGCTGAGCATCTTTCCTCGAGACAACAGCAGGACATGGGGACGGCAAAAACGAGACAGGCTTACGTGCTGGTGACAAAGGGGAAGGGAGGCGGCAGAGCGGTCCGACCAGGAGCAGAGTGAGTGCTGTGTGATGCCCGTCGGTGATCAGAGTGATGACATGTGGTTCAGTGGGACTTCATACCAACGTCCAGGGCTGGTGCAAGGAATTTTGACACCTTAGGTGAAAACCAAATTTGACCCCCCCGTAAGACCTGCACTAAATGTCCTGCCTAAAATACATGCTGCTTTAACCACCCCAGTGCCGGAGATGCCCGCTGACCCCACTGTGCCCGAGATGACCCCACAGTGCCGGAGATGACCCCACAGGGCCAGAGATGACCCCACAGTGCCGGAGATGACCCCACAGTGACAGAGATGACCCCCCAGTGACAGAGATGACCCCCCAGTGACAGACGACCCCACAGTGCCAGAGATGACCCCCCAGTGCCAGAGATGACCCCCCAGTGCCAGAGATGACCCCACAGTGACAGAGATGACCCCACAGCACTTACCTGTGACTCAACTGCACAGTGGTGTCCTGCTCCCTTGGAAGAAACAGACATGCAGGGTTGGGGGAATCTCTTCCTGCGGCTCCTGTTTCCTTGCAGGGGCAGAAACAGCAGCAGTGGCCGTGACCCACCATAGTCAGCACCAGCAAGGACCGTCTTTAACGCGGGGTGAAAGGGCAGCTGCTTTGGGCCGCCTCCCAGACTGGGCCCGGGACAACTCAGCGGCCCCTTTTGTCCCGTGTTAAAGCGGGCCCCGTCCGTTAAACACGGGACAAAATTGACATCAACACTTAAAAGACAGTATGAATACGGTTGGCAAACATGAGATAAACAGTGCGGTCATTTTCAACGGTGCTGTGGTCAGCCTACGCAGAGCTCACCTGGTGCACTCACCTGTAGGTACTTAATGCTGTTTTCCCTCCTCACTGCCCTCCTTCAAGGTGGCTCCCTGTCCCCTTCAGCAGAGCCCAGGGCACAGGTGACGGACACGGGGCCTGCCTGCTGGTCTCACTGCCCCTCTGCTCCCACGGACGGGAGCCCAGGGGGCCCGGGTCTCCCAGCCACACTCCTCTGCCTGCCCGAGCCAACTTGCTGTCTGACCACATCGGCCATTCAGCCACCACTTCCCTACTGGCCTGACTCATCGTAAGTAAAAACCACGTCTTCTGGCCCCTGCTCCTCTCTCTCCCTGGCTGCCTGCCTGTGCTCCTGCCTGATTCCTCCCTCTTAAAAAAAAGCACATGATAGTGCTCTACCCAGAGGCCTGGACGTTTGAGACACAGCTGTGCAGACCCCGAAGGGCCCAGGGACCTACCAGGCCCCGGAGCCGGTGAGGGACCAGGATGAACAACTAAACAGAAAGGCGTGTTTCTTCCTCCTCTTCCTTCCTGCCTTCCTTGAAGTGCTGCTTCCTCCTCTCCTCTCCTTCCTCTCTTGAAAAGAGACCATCAGTTGCAAAGTAGCCCCGGGCTGGGAAAGAAACACTCAAGCAGCTCGTTTCTTCGCGTTCAGAGAGCCTGTAATTCAGCTGCTGGAGGCGCTTGTCACTGACCACGTGGACAGTCTGAAAGGCGCTGTGGCCACCGCCCCGAGGGTCTGCACAGCCGTCTGTCGGCTGTTGGGACGAGAGGTGTCCTCTTCTCGGGAAATTTCAGAGACTTCGATTCTTCCTACAAAAAGATCTTGTCGTGCAATAGCAATCTACCTTCTATTCCGAGCTGGCTCCTTTCTTCTCCGTTCCAGAAGCGGCGCATTGTTGTCTGTTTCTCCTTGAGCCAGTGCCCCAGAAACCCAGTGCCAAGTAAGTCACAGGCACCGTCTGTGCGCATTTGAGAGGCTGCGTGGCTGCATGCGGACACCTCCCACCGCTCCCTGGGCGCAGGTGACAGAGCGAGGGCAGGTCTTCTGGGACAAGAGGGCCTGGCCAGGTCCTCTCGCCAGTCTCTCCCTTGGGGGTGGCAGCTGCAGCGATGGTTCTTGCTGGTGCCGGCTGCCCGCGTGGTGTTTCCCGTGCCCTCCCGGTCAGCAGACCGCCAGCCCCAAGATCGGTCAGCACAGCCCCTCGGGCCCCAGGGGCTTCTCATGGGAACCGGGCACCTGAGGCGCCGTCCTCCACTATTTCAAATGGCTTACACAGAAAAATCACTTAAAGTTCCCTTAAGGTTTTTTGAGATCAGTGATTTAGGTCAAGATTCTGTAATTCCGCATCACCAAGGCGATCGCACCTGCTTACCAAAGAGCCTGCAGCGGTGCGTCCCGTGAAGTCGGGACACGTCCCACGCAAGCTGGGGTCTCACGCGGAGCCAGCCTGACTCACTCCCTCGGCCAGCCATGCGGCGCGCTCCCCGCATGGGCCCCGTCCCTCGTGGGGCGGGAGGGTGCGAACGAGGCAGCACTTCTCACGCCGCAGCGCACATGGGCGTGTGCATGTGAAGATCAATGGGTTTTGTAAGTAAATGATATCCACCTCTGATTCATATGCAAAATATGTCTGTCAAACGAAGCAAGACCAACCCTGAAGCACCTGCCACAGAACTGAGGTGACCAACGGGGAATGGCGGGCGGAGGTACGTGTGACGGGCCCCACGGGACGATGGGGAAGGACACTGGGTGATGTGACAGAGGGCAGGGTGTGTTGAAATAAATCTAAGGAATGAGGAACCTACACATAGGAAGTTATTTTAATGTGTAGAATAATTCCTACAAAAAATAAAAATAGGAAGAAGCCACCACGCTGGAGACAGTGTGGAGCAAAGTTACCCTGCGACACTTCCCTGAGAATGCAAACTAGTGCAACCTTTTTAGAAAACAGGGTGTGGATTCCTAATAAAAATGAAGATGCAGCTGCCAGAAACAATGCCTGACGAGGAGAAAGCAATCCCGCGTGATCTCGCGCACATGCAGGGAAGCGGGCAGCGAACGCGACTGCTAGAAGCCAGGCGTGACGGGGCCGCGCGGGTCAGGCACGGCGTGTCGTCACGAGGCGCGCTCCTCGGCGGAGGTGGCCGCAGCGAGTCCCCTGCTGTGCCCCACTGCCCGTCGTGCCGGGACGTCACTTGGAAACGAGCGCCAGCATCCTCACACGGCAACGTGGAAGAAGATGAAGGAGGACGGTGACGAACTTGTTGCAGAAACATCTGCAATTAAACACCTTACAACAAATATCTTGCGTCCAGTCACCACACTGCACACCTAAAACGCACACGGCGTGATAATGCAACTACACCTTCAGAAAGCAAAGCGCAAGTGCTCCGTACACACGTGGACCACATGCTTGAAGGACAGGCGCAGCAGGGGTGGAGGCGAGCAGGCAGGCAGGGAGACAGAGCGGGAGGAAAAGAAGCATTTTGTTCATTTTAACCAGCAGCTCATTTGGTTGCTCCCGCTGGGCTGAGCCTGGAAACACAACTGTAGAAAGAAAACGTTTCTGTATGTTTCTCCCAGGCTCTCCCTGGGCTGACTTATTTCTAAATGTCAGTAAGTGGAGGCAGGAGTCCTAAAGACGCACTGCAAATGAAAACAGAGGTGCCCCTGATTCCCAGTCATTTGGTGTCAATGCTGAGAGCTCCGCGGCCACCACAGCCCGGCAGGCAGCTCTGTGGCGGGTCCCTGCCGGCAGGCGTGACGGAGCCCTGTGCTGTGCCCACGACCATGCTCCCGGGCTGGGTGCTCGCGCAGGACTGAGGGGCAGGTCTGGGCCGGCCGTCACCCTCCACCGCCTCTGCTTCTGCGTTTCCGAGCTACAGTCGCTTGGGAAGGTAGGGAGTAGGTCGTCATCAGGAAGACAGGGCCCCCTGTCCTGCGTCTCTCACCGAGCTGTCTCCAGCCTGGTCCCCCAGGCTGCCTGAGGCCACAGCACCGGGCAGACACGGCCCAGCCTGGAGACATCTGGTCTCCTCTCGGGTCCCTAGTTCCACTCGCAGCACAGGGCGCAGCTGCGAGACACCTGGGGACCCGGAGGAGGCCGGCCGGGAGTCCAGCCCCGGTGCCATCAGAGGCTCCTGCAGACCCACAGCAGCCGGCGTCACTCGTGATGCTGTGCCCACCCTGCCACCGCAGGCACGTGGCCTTGGTCAAGCGACTTTTCTGAGCTGTTTCCTGACAAAGCCCACGTGGCGAGGCGCGTGAGGGGCGCGGCGCGTGACACCTGCGTGGAGGCAGGGGCGGGACCGCAGGACCGGGGTCTCTGCAGCAGCGGGTCACGCCGGTGGGGAGGAAGCGGGGGGTGGGGGTGGACGGGGGCACAGGCAGGGGAGGGCGGGGCGTGGAGAGAGGGCACTGACGGGAAGGACACGGGGAGGACGAGGTCGTAGGGGTGCGCCCGTCTCGCTGGTGTCCCGGGCTGTGCCGCCTGTGCCCTGAGGACCTTCTCTCAAGTCTCTCAGGCCTTGCTGCTCCCTCGAGAGCCTGCTGGGTGACTGTCCTCGATGCCAGCCCCTCGGATGACCTCCTCCCTCCCTCCCTCCTCGCAATGGCCTCTTGGTTGTGCTTGGAAGGAAAAGTCCAGGCACTATGGGTCAACGTCTGTGTCCCCCCGGAGCTCAGGCGTGAACCCTAATCCCTGACGTCACTGTGTTTGGAGGTCGGAGCTCAGGGAGGAAATAAAGCTGCGGGGTCACACTGGGGGCCCAAATCCCAGGGACCAGGGCGGGTGCGCCGAGCACAGGTCCTCCGGGCACATGGGGCCGGTGGCTGGAGGCGCATCTCCGTGGAGCCCCCGCCGAGGACAGGGCTCAGGCCAGGGGCAGCGCTGGGGCCGCCGCCTCCGGTCCAGGCCGACGACTGGCACGTGGCGCCGGTGACCCCCGCGGGCCCTGGATTTGTGGCCTGGAGGCGCCAGAGAGGAACACCGCTGTGGGACCGTGGTTTGCGGACGGCCCCCACTTCTTTGGTGGGAATCAAACCCAGCCCCGCGGGCCCACAGGGACGCGGTCGTGCGAGTCCCCAGCCTTGCAGGGTGCACGGCGCCTCTGAGGTTGGGAGCCAGCCACTTACTCAGAGTTTGGTGGCACCGGTCACGATGGAGAGTCCACCTCTGCGACCGCACCTTGACACAGGAAACCCAGGCACCACCCACGGAAGGAGCGAAAAGCCCTCCTGAAGGCGCCACCCTCTGCCAGAGGAAACCCGGGACAGGGGTCTGGGTTTGAGCTTCCTGGGCCAGATTTAAAGCACCGTGAAAACACAACCAACAGAAGGGAGGAAAGGGTCGCAAATTAAATAACTGATAAGGGACGCGGGTACAGAATATATCAGAGAACTAACAATGCAGAAGAAAAAGACCAACGACACAATTTCCGAGTGGGAGAACGTGGCCAGCTTTTTCCAAAGGAGATGCACAGACAGCTGATGAAAACCGTTGTGACAAAAATAAATGACAGATAATCACGCTATTTGAGGAGAATGTGGAGAAACTGGAACCTTGGGCTGTTTCTGCTGGGAAACGTGGTGCCATCTTACCAGAAAACTGCGTAGCCGTCCTTAATACTCCGTGACCCAGCCCAGGTGTGCACGTGGCCACGAGAAATGAAAATATACGCCACGGAAAAACCGTAGCAGACCCTTCCTAGCTGCGGTATTCACAGCAGCCCCCAATGGAAGGAACCCAAGGGTCTGTGATAAATAAAGTGTAGACCGGCCACACAATTAAAGACTGTTTGGTGCGAAGGACGCAGGCCACACACCCCTGGGCTCCAGTCTCGGGTCCTGGGGGAACAACCAGTGTGAACAGCTGAATGAAAAGAAAATCGAATGCTTCCTCCTCCTCTGTCCTCCTGCTGCCTGCCTGCTCGCCTTCACTCCTGCCCGCCTTTCCTTTAAAAAAAATATTATTCATGTATGCCAACACATCCTTCCCCCCAAAAAAAATTCAGCAATGAAAGGGAGTGAATTTCTTGACCTGCTGCAACAGGGGTGAACCCTGAAAATATTCTGCTAGTGTGAGAAGCAGGACGCAAAGGCCACATGCTGTCGGCTCCGTTTGTCTGAAGAGTGAAGGCTGCACAAGTCCCGAGAAGCAGAAGGGCTGTGGCGGCGGGTGCCGGCCGGGACCGGGAGCGGCTGCTGGCGGGTGCGGCTTTCTTTCCGGGGCGTTGAGAAGGTTCCAAAACCAGAGCACGGTGACAGCGTCACAGCTTTGTGACAGTACCAAAAACCGCGGAACTGTGCGCTTTAAAAGGACGCGGTGTGTGCTCTGAATGACATCTCCATCAAACGGTGATGCCACAAAGTCCAGATGTGTTTATTTTGCTGTAACCAGGGCGGACACGGCCGGAGGAGCAGCCATGTCTGTGGAGTCAGGGGACTCGTGGGCCCGGCCTGTGCTGGTGGGAGGTCAGGGGGACAGGCCGCGTCATTCTGCGTCAGACTGAGGCACTTGGCTGGGAGTGGAGTCCACTCCGGGGCGGGACTGGAGCCGGGCGGGGGCAGCGCTGGGTGGGGGCAGCGCCCACTGCAGCCGGGCAGGGGAGCCGTGTTTGGGCGCCTCGTCCCTGAGTGGCACGAACCCGGTCCAACCCCGTCCGGGACCACACGTGCAGCTGGGGCTGGGCTCACAAAGCACCCCA
The DNA here is from genome assembly GCA_004363575.1 of Solenodon paradoxus. Classification (NCBI taxonomy): domain Eukaryota; kingdom Metazoa; phylum Chordata; class Mammalia; order Eulipotyphla; family Solenodontidae; genus Solenodon; species Solenodon paradoxus. Next base: position 1,784 of record RJWH01004432.1, on the reverse strand, counting down.
CAGGCACCAGCCCCTTTCCGGTGGGGAAACTGAGGCACAAGACGTGCTCGGCTGCCCGGCTGATAGGCCAGGCAGCTGGGAAGGCTGCCCCTCCCGGGACAGGGAGACATGGAAGCGTGCCCGCCGGCCCTGCGCTTACTGGTCAAGCATGTGCCTGGAGGGAGGGACACGCGAGCCGCCCCGGGGTGCCCTCCGGCTGCTGGGCCGAGCGCTCTGCCATCAGCCGGGTGGGCGGGCGAGTCCACGTGCGCACGTGCTTCCCTGAAGCCGACTGGGGGCAGCGTCAGTGCTGAGGAAGCGGGGCCGGGGGACTGGAGGCGAGGGGCCTCGCAGGAGGGCAAGACTTGGAGGGCAAGCCTCGACGCCACGGGTTTGAGAGAGGAGTTTAAAGGTTTATCTCTGGAGACATCACCCCGAACCTCAGCGGTCTTTACCCTTCACCGTGCGGTCAGTTTCCCTGGGACCCACTGGACCCCGACTGACCTTTACCGTCACAGGCAAGGTGGCCCGTGTTGAGACGCCTGCTCTGGGCAGCTGGGGAAGAGCCGGTGCGAACATTTTGGGGAGCTCTGTCCAGCTTCCCGGCACTCAGGGTGGGCAGCCTCCCCTCCTGGCCCTGGGACAGCAGCTCGAGTGGGAGCCCCGGGCTCCCTCTCGTGGTTGTCACGTGCACTGCGGCCCCGCGCGGCAGGCGGGTGCCACGGCCCCTCCAGGCTCCAGGGTCCTGCTGGGAGTCAGGCCCTGTGCCAGGCCTGTGATGGTGCAGTGCTCCCTGGACCCTCAGCTCTTGTCCGCGGCCCGTCACGGCGATAAGGAAGCAGACCCTCAGCGAGGCGGTGGGACTGAGGACTCGTTTTCAGAGTTCAGAAAGGACTTCAGCTTTAGAAGGTGTTTTCACTTCTTCGTGTCCTGTGAGCCTCACGAACCCCAGGCGGCAGGTTCCTTGAGCACCATCGTCTCCACTCGACAGCCAAGAACACAGAGGTTGAGAGGAAACGGGGAAAACTGTATGTTTATGACTGCTCCCTACTGACCAGTCAGGGAGCTACTGCGCCCATTTCACAGATGAGCGGGTGGAGGCCCTGGCGTGAGCGCCCTCCACAGGGGCGCACAGCTCCGGAGCTGGAGCTGCAGACCGCCCGGGAGCCGAGCTCTGCTGCACTGCCCGGGGCTGGCACCGGCGAGCCACGGCAGCCACCCGGGGAAGGATCTCTGCCCCATCACACTGGCCCTGAGGTCCTCTTCAAGGGTCTGCAGATAGTGACACAGTGAACACTTAAAGGAAACAAGAAAAGAGACCAGTTACATCATCTATTCGGGGAGGAAGCAAACCGGAAAGATTAATAAGGGCAGACCCAGCCCCGGGGGAGGGAGTTCAGTCCGTGTCCCCCAGAGGGGACTGGGGTCTGGGCGAAGCTCAGGCCAAGCCCACAACGGCCCCTGCTGGCCTGGAGTAGGGCCCCCTGTGACCCCACACAGGTGCCTGCCTGTTGAAGGGTGTCTGGCTCTAAGGCACATCCGGGAAGTGACCAGCCTGTGCTGCCGGTCAGTGTCCCCAGAGCAGGGTTTCCAGGCCCCACGGGTGCGGCTGCACTGTCCAGCCAGGTGTCACTGTCACAGGCGCAGCCGCACTGTCCAGCCAGGTGTCACTGTCACAGGCGCAGCCGCACTGTCCAGCCAGGTGTCACTGTCACAGGCGCAGCCGCACTGTCCAGCCAGGTGTCACTGTCACAGGCGCAGCCGCACTGTCCAGCCAGGTGTCACTGTCACAGGCGCAGCCGCAC
>RJWH01004431.1:87278-107967 GCA_004363575.1 Solenodon paradoxus | reverse complement strand
GCTCTTGAGGCTGGTGCCTGGCAGTGTCCTCTTCAGGTTTAAGGGACGTGGGAGCTTGGTAAATGCGGGAGTGTGAAAGGGAAAAATGGCATCCCTATTAGGGGACCACCCTGGTGACATCCTATGGGACTTCACTGGGGAACAAATAGGTGACAGACCTGCCAAAGATACATAGGTGATTAAATGGCTAGGACTAGTGAACCGTGTTATCAAAATCTAGCTCTGTAGTCTTCACCCGCTGCAGGAACCCACAACCCAGAATTTCCCCAACTGCCTACGTAGGGCTCAAGGACTTATTTGCCAAGGTGAAGCCCAGGAATTTGCACTTTAACAGGTGCCTAGGTGGTTCCCACGTATATTGGCCAGTTTGAGCATTGGGGACCTTGCACCTTCGCGCCCTGCGAGCCTCTGAGTCACCGCCGGCTGGTGACAAGGGCCACCCAGCCTCTTCCGGAAGGTCCAAGCGGCGGGTCGCGGCACCCCCTCGCGGCCCACGGGAGTAGAGGCCTGGGGCTCGGCTGGTCAGAGTCGTTGGGCGGCAAACCCTGCAGACTCGGTCGTGGCGTGATCGGCGTGGGCCTCGCCTGGAGCTAGGTGCAGGGCGGGACGTCGCTCGGACGACGAAGGCCCCCAAGGCCGGGGGTCCAGGAACACTACACTCGCAGCCCAGCATTAGACGCGAAGGCCTCGCCCATCTTGTGCGCTTGCGCAAGCCGCACGGTCGACGCTGTCGCCATTGCTTCCCCGCTGCCAAGTGGACGGGCCTGTTAGTTGAAGTCGGAGAGGTCGGAAGGAAGGGTGAGTGCAAAGCCGCGAGGACAGCTGCCCCAGGTTGCGACGAGAGCACACTCAGGGCGGGGTGCCCCGCTTACGCGTGGGTAACTGGAGAAAGGAACTACAACTCCCAGAACGCACTGCGCTGGAGGGTTGCCCGAGGCAGTGACGTAAAGGGTCTTGGCCGCTACCATTTCATGTTGGCGGTGGGGAGGCGGTGGCGAAGACTGATGACGCAGTCTTGAGGCCGGCGGGTCACCGGAGGTCAGCGGGCTCAGATTCTCAGTGGAACTTCGCGAATATTCCTGTTCAACCAATTCACTCTAGTTACCCTAACGATAGATAATTTGCATACTGTATACTTTCTGCGTTTCAGTGCTGGGCTGGCCACTGAACCGACCAGACACGATCTTGCTCTTCTTATTTTTATTATATGGGCTATATTTGAAATAATTTAATTTATAGGCAGAGTCAAGGATTTTCTTAGAATTCTCATACACCTTCTGATAAGTTAGTTGTACTTACATTTGCCCCTATATTTGGAATCACATCAGTGTGTATTTTCTAAAAACAAGGAGACTCTCTTATATTCAAAATTAGGTAACTGATCAAGACTGTTATCCAACATTGTCAATATTTAAATCTTTCCAGTTGATCTATCTTTTATTATTTATTAAAATGCCTTTTATTGAAACTACCTTTTTCTTGACTTGGAATCCAGTTCAGCATCCCAGCTTGCTGTTGAGCTTCAAGTCTCCTTCAGCTTGGAGCAGGTCCCCATCTTCCCTTGACTCCCAGGACATTCATACTTTTGCAGATTCCTGAGCAGCTGCTTGGTAGAACCAGGTGAGGTTGTCTGAGATTTCTTTACCACTGGACTCTGTTAAGGGCAGATGGTGCTGACTGCATGCCATTCTTCAGAGGCTGATGCTGTGTTTCGGGGAACCAAGGAGAACCAGTGACAGCCACACTAGCCTGGGGACATGCTCTCAGACCCTTTCTGCAGCTGCTGAGATTTTACATTCTTCTCATCGAGGTCTCTGGCTTCTCTGTAGCACTTACCTGGAACCATGGTCCATGCCTTCCTCATCCACACCTTACGGGCGCTGCATGCTGAGGACATGGCCCTTTGTCGAGTGCTTTACTCCTGCGTCTTTGGTGCTGAGAAGTCACTGGATGACCCAAGACCACATGGTGCCGAGAGGGACAGGCTTCTCCGCAAGGAGCAGATTTTGGCAGTGGCCAGGTAATCACACGGCCTGGCTCAGCCCAGCCCAGCCTAGGCCTTCACTGAACAAACACTGACTTCCTTCTCTCCACATCCTCAGTGTCTTTTTGACAGTCTTAAACAGTAAGGAAACCTGATCTGCATGTCTCACTTATTCATATTTCCATGAATCCTCCAATTTACCAATATCCCACTCATATCTTTAACAAAGTATCAAACTATTCTTCTGAATCACACAAAAGACATAGTGATAAATTATATAGCCTTGTTTTACGTATTCTTCTTACATAAGTCTACTAATTATAACTGCAATTTATCAACTAGAAATAAATTATTCTAGCAGATGATTTATAATTATTATTTATAAATAAATCTAGATTAATGCAATTCCTGTTTTAAAAAAATTCATCTTTTTTAACAGCTAAGTAGTATTTCACTGTTACTACACTTCCCCTAGCTTACCTCTCTCTTGAGGGGTTTCTGTGAAGCAGGTGGGGGTCAGGATCTTCTTCCCCAGATGTCGTTTCCCAACCCAAGTTGCTGGGGTCAAAATCTGCCTTTTCTTGGCCACACAGAGAAAAATGGCTCAGGGACTACAGACCACAGACTGGGTTCCCGTCCCGGCTCACACTTCCGGCTCTGTGACTCTGGGAAGGTCACTTGGTCTCTCCAAGGCTCAGTTTCTGCATGTGAGATATGGGCATGGCAGCTCCCAGCTCCAGAGGCAGTCGTGTGGGTGAGAGAAGTCTGTGACGCAGCCCCTCTCCCCAGGCAGGTGGAGTCTATGTGTCGGCTGCAGCAGCAGGCGTCTGGCCGGCCCCCCTCGGATCTGCAACCCCAGTCCTCAGATGAGCCGGTGCCCCTGCATGAGGCCCCACATGGGGCCTTCCGCCTGGCAGCAGGAGACCCTTTCCAGGAGCCTCGGACGGTGGTGTGGCTGGGTGTGCTCTCCTTAGGCTTTGCTCTGGTACTGGATGCCCACGAGAACCTGCTGCTGGCCGAGCGCATGCTCCGGCTGCTGGCTCGCCTCCTCCTGGACCACCTCCGGCTGCTGACCCCTGGCAGCAACCTTCTGCTGCGGGCTGACCGCATTGAGGGCATCCTCACCCGCTTCCTGCCCCATGGGCAGCTCCTCTTCCTCAATGACCAGTTCGTCCAGAATCTGGAGAAGGAATTCACTGCTGCCTGGCCCCACTGACCCCTCGCTGGGATGGGACTTCCCCAGAGGGCATGGAGGGAGGATTACACATGAAGCCTGGTGTCTGTCTCCTGCCCAGCTCTGGTGTGCTGCCATACCCAGGACAACTTGGCAGAAAAGGGATCTAGGCAGAGGGTGGAAGGGAGGTAGTACCCATCCACAGAAATCATAGCACATCACGCGTGTGGAGCTGCCATGAGACTTATTCAGACTCCTGCGGTGGGCCGATCCTGTGTCCTTGACCCTACCCTACCTTCTCTTGTCCCTACCAGACAGCCCTAAATACTCCTCTACCAGCCACTTATGCAGGGGTGGCGAGAAGACGCTGCCTGGAACTCCCCCAGCCTTCCTCCAAACCCACTGTCATCGCAGTGCAAAATGAGTCTTAAGAGTGCCAGGCAGGAGCTGGCCATGCCTTTGCACCTCCTCGAGAACATCTGTGGTTCAGCAGGGCTATTCTGTAGCTCTTTGGGGGACCAGCCCATACCCACCAAGTAGTCTTGCGATAACCGGGGGCTTCCCTTGTCTACAGAGAGAGAAGGTGCCATCAGGTAGATGCAAGAAATCTGACTTGTATGATGTTATCTTTATTTTGAATAAAAAGCACCAGTTGATTTCTCTCTCTGTGAGTTTGATTAATGGACACCTGCTTCTGTATGTAACAGCTCCTCTGTACAGAGCTGGTATCTGAGGTCAAGGATACCCCCTGAGCTGCTTGGGAGCCCTCCATGGATTCCCACCCCCATCACATCTGTCTCCTTATCTGCCTTGTTTGTAGGGTAATACTTGCTTCCTCCGCCCAAATGTGGCAGATCCCTGTGGGTCCCTGAGAAGCAGAGCCTGAGACGAGGATTGTGTGGGAGGTACTCTCAGAAGCGCTGGAGGGGGAGGCAACCCACACAGGTGCATTATCAAGGGCAGTAGGGAGCTGAGAGCCTCTAGGTCCCTCTGGGGACCAGAGCCCAACAATCACACCTGAGGGGTGAGGGGCAGCAGGTGTTTGTCTCCTAATGGCTCCAGTCAGTGTTGGTCCCAGGTAAATCCCCTGGCTCTTTCAACTCCAGAAAAGCCCTCTGGTGGTGTGGAGCTGCCCTGCCAGCACAGTGGTCAGGCCCAAAGGGATACGGATAGGATACTAGACTGTTGTTAGGGAATCTTTAATCTGCAATCAGCAGTTCCTAGTTGTGGTTTAAAATGATTCCATTGGAAAAAATTTGTGAGGTCTGGCTCTCCTGATGGGAAGCACCAGCCTCCTAAGTGATCAGGGTGCAGTGATCAGCCACATCTCATACTTGCCAAGCATCGGTCATCTTTTGGCACCTGGTACAGCCCTATCCACATCCACTTATGAGGCAGCCTGTGATGGAGATTTTGCCCTTCTGAGTGCAATCAAGGTCACCAGATATGCATGACTTCCACCTCCACCAGCACCACTGGGATGAGGCCACCTGTCTTAAGGTGCTTCCAACTGCCCTCTGACCTCTAGGACCTAAAGAAACTTCAGTTTGTGTGCGGCATGCCTTGCCACTAGAAATACCCCACAGGACCCCTGCTCTGCATTCTGCTCTCCTGGGTTGACCCTCCCTTCACTCAGCCTGGGGATCCTGGTAGAGTAGCTGTACTCTTATAAGGACAGGCCTTTCAGGTCTCCATTGAAGGACACAGACATGGCTGGTCTGAAACCTTTCTGCCTCTTTTTTCAAGCCACACTTGAGGAGGGTAAGATCCTGCTCCCCTGGAAGCCGAGGGAAGTTGGGGTTAGGTGGGGCCTAGATTTCTTCAGGTGGAGGAAACTGATGTGCAGAGAATGTGCAGAGAGTGGCAGAAACAGACAACACCTGGAGGCTGCTGGATCCGGGTTTCTGTTCCGAACACCCAGTCAGTACCTGTGTCTCCTTAACCTGCAGGCTCATTCATCCAGTGCCCTTTCCACCCAGTCCCACTTTGCTCCAGCACCTCTGGGTCAGGTTTCCACCACAGCTTTTTTTTCAGTGTTATTGACGGAACTTTATAAAACAATATGAACCCGTATGTGCAGGCTCCCCATGCCTCAAATACATGACAACACACCCTGGCTACCACCAAAATACTGACAATTCTTCACTCTTGTCCATTGGACCCACCATCACCTGCCCCATCCCCTGCCCGGTCCCCCACTAGTAACCTCAGTTCTGTTGCTAATGTCCAAGGATTGATTTTTGTTTAGTCTCTTCCTTTGTTTTGTTTCTTTATACTCCACATGTGAGTAGAGTCGTCCAGTGTTTGTCTTCTGCTTATTTCCATTTAGCATAATCCCTTCTGCATTCATCCATGTTGTCTCAGATCAGAGGATTTCATCTCTTCCAAGGGCTGTGTAGTATTCCATTGCGTGTATGTACCACACCTTCTTTATTCATTCATCTGATGGGCACTTATGTAACTTCCAGTTCTTGGCTATTATTAATAATGCAATAAAAATGAGGATGCATGTATCTTAGTGAATTTGTGTTTCGTTTTGCTTTTTTAGAGAAAAGGTACAGGTAGGAATTAAGGTGAGCAGGCACACAGGCAGGAAGAGAGAGGTGGAAGGAACATTTTATTTTTATTTAGTTGTTCACACTGGTTGTTTTCCCCCAGCCCCAGGACTCAAAGCCATAGGTATGTGACCTGTGTTCCTTGGGAAGAGGTTGACCTAACCACTACTCCACAGGGGCATGCAGTTTTTTTGTGTGTCTTTTGGGTAAATAGCTAGAAGTGGGATGATGGGATCGTATGGGATTTCCATTTTCAATATTTTGAGGAATCTCCGTACTGCTTTCCATAAGGGTTGTGCTAATTTACACTCCTACCAACAGTGAAAAATTGTTCCCTTTCTCTGTACCCTCACCAACATTTATTGTTTCCAGACTTTTGATAATAGCCAATGTACAGGTATAAGGTGTTAGCTCATTGTTGTTTTGATTTTCATTTCTCTAATAACAAGTGAGGAAGAACTTCTTTTCCTATGTCTGTTGACCATCTGTATGTCTTCTCTGAAGAAATATTTATCCCATTCTTCTGCCCATTTTTTGATTGGATTGTTTGATTTTCTACTGTTGAGTTTTATGAGTTCTTTCTATATTTTGGACATTAAGCCCTTGTCAGATATATGAAATACAGATATCTTCTGCATCAGGAGGTTGTCCTTTTGTTTTGGTGATGCTTTTTTCCACAGAGCAGAAACTTTTTTAGTTTGATGTAGTCCCGTTTGTTCATTTTTGTTTTTCCTTCCCTTGATGCTGGAGTTGAGTCCCCAAAGGCCTCTCTAGGGCTGATGTCATGCAATGTCTTTCCTATGTTGTCTTCTAGTAATTTTATGGTTTCCAGTCTTACATCCAAGTCTCTAATCCATTTTTAATTAATTTTTCTGTATGGTGTTAGCGAGTGGTCTAGATTCATTCTTTTGCATGCGACTGTCTAGCTTTCTCAACACCATTTATTGAAAAGACTTTCTTTATTGTATGTTCTTGATTCCTTTGTTATAAATTAACTGACCATCAATATGAGTGAGTCTGTATCTGATGATTCAATTCATTGCCTCTGTTATTATTTCAGTACCACACAGTTTTGATCACTATCACTTTGTAATATATCTCAATGTCTGGAAGTGTAATACTGCCAGTTTTATCCATTTGTTTCTTATGATTGCTTTGCTTTTTGGGGTTTTTGCCCTTTCCACCAAGTCCCACACTGCTCACTTTGTTATTCCATACAAATTACAAAAATTGTGTTCTATTTCCTTGAAATATGCCTGTAGGATGTTGATGTGGATTGCATTAACTACGTGTATGGCTTTCTTCCCGGCCATGAACATGGGTTATCTTTTCATCTCTTTGTATCATTCTCTATTTCTTTTAAGAAAGACTTAAAAGTTTTTATTGTGTAGGTTTTCCACCTCCTTTGTTAGGTAATATTCTAAAATATTTTATTCTTTTTACTTCTTTTATGAAAGGGGTATTGTTCTTGATTTCATTCTCTTCTATTGTGTATAGAATGTGTGTAGAAATATGTGTATAGAAATGCAACTTTTTTTAAAGCAAAGGTGCAGGTAAGAATGAAGGCGAGTAGGCAGGCAGGAGGAGAGAAGAGGAAGAAGCACTTTATTTTATTTAGTTTTATATCTTTGTGTTCTCAGTGTTTCTGTTCTTATCCATGAATATGGATATCTTTCTATTTATTAAATTTTTTGGTATATTTCATGAGAGTTTTGTGTTTTTCCTCGTATAGTTCTTGTACGTATAGTGTTAAATTTATACCTAAGTCTTTTTTTTTTTTGATCCCACTAATGTAAATGGTGTTGTGTTTTTCAATTCAATTTCTGTGTGCTCATTGCTGATATACAGGAGTGTGACTGACCTTGTAACCTGCAATCTTGCTGTGACTGCTCATTGGTTATAGGAGTGGTTTGGCGAACAGTCAGGTAGGCAGAAGAGAGAGGAGGAAGAAGCATTTTATTTATTTTGTTTAGCTTTTCATCTTGGTTGTTTCCCCAGCCTTAGGTCTCAAATTAGACATTTTTTTATGTATGTGGACTGCGGGTGCCAGCTTGAGGTTGTGGATTTATATACTAAGTCACTAGGGCTTGCCATTCATTGTTATTCCTTATTGAGTTGAGAAAATTCCCCTTTATGCCTAGTTTGCTGAGAGTTTATATCATGAATGAGTGTTGGATATTTTCAAATGCTTTTTCTACATATGATCCTATAGTTTTTCTTCTTTATCCTGTTTGTGATGAGTTACATTAATTAATTTTTGAATGTTAAACCAGGGGTAAATTGTACTTGGTCATGGTTTATAATTCATTTTTATTTTATTTTTTTAAGGAAAGGTACAAGCAGAGATGAAGGTAAGTAGGTGAGCAGGAAGAGAGAGGAGGAAGAAGCACTTTATTTTATTTAGTTGTTCATCTTTGTTTCCCTGGGCCCTGGGTCTTGAACCAGAGACCTTGGGAATCATGTGAACTATGCTCAGTAGACTAAACTGCTAGGCCTCCAGATATGCCTATAATTTATTTTATATATTTTTGTATTCTAGTTGCTAATATTTTGTTGAGGATGACATTGGTCTACAGTTTTCTTGTAATGTCTTTGGCTTTGGCATTTTGGTAGCACTGGCCCCATAGGATGAGATAGAAATCTTAACCTTTGCTTCTGTTTTCTGGAAGAAATTGCAGAAAATTGGTATCATTTCTTCCTTAAATATTTGGTAGAATTACTAGTGAACTATCTGGCCTAGCCTTGACTTTTAAAAATGTTGATGTTTTAAATTTTTTTTCTTTTTTAAATAATGCAGGTATGCAGGAAGGAAGGCCGGCAGACAGCAGGCAGGAAGGGGAAAGAGGAGAAAGCAGCATCTTGATTTACTTACCTGTTCACTGTTTTAGTTGTTCCTCCTGGTCCTGGGCTGAGAACCCAAGTCCCTGGGCTGCAGGGGGCCTGCTCCCCGGACACAGGCCAAGCCCTGCGCCTCCGGGGCACACCTACATTAAATTTTATTTTCCAGATACAATTTTAAAGTCAAAATGATAGAAAAGTGTTTGCTGGAAAAACTTGCTTCCACTGGCCCATTTCACCCTATTCTCCCTGAGTTTCCTGTGCACCTTTCTGCCTGTCATCACACACGTACAAGTAGTGTGAATGTGATCTTACTCTGTTTCCTGCCTGCACTGCTCTCTTGCACAATAGGTTGCCTGCTATATATAGGATTCTGCACAGGCTTATTTCACTTGCTATTGTATCCTGGAATCTTTTGTTTTCAATCTTTAAAAAAAAGTGTTACTAGTGTTTAAATTGTGAATTTTCCTGGCCACTGCTTTAGCTGTGTCCTATAGGTCCTGACATGGTATTTTCACTATTGATGTTTTCTAGAAAACTTGAAGTTTTATTTTTTTCCTCTTGGATTCCCTGTTTCTGTAAGACTTCATGAGGACAATATCCCTGAGTTCTCTTAAAAGAAATTTTTGGAGCCTTTATACTTGATCTTTTTTTGCCTGGATATTCTAAAGTTTCTTTATAGTCCACTAACGGTACTAGACTATCTCTTATCCTGTAAACGTGTGTTTTTCCCTGTGTAGGTTGATAGTGTTTTGCATTTCAGAATGATTTCAGGAATTGTGTCTTTAAATAGTGATTCCATCTCCTTGTTTCTGTTCCCTTCAAGGATTCCAGTTATGCTCCAGCAGCTCTCTCTTCCCTATCATCCATAGCTAACCCCTCCCCGCCATCCTATTAGCATGTAAGATCCCTGAAAGCCCTAGAAAAGATATATCACTTCTGGAAGCTGTATCTCTTATTTTCAGTAAGGCAGAAACTGCAGCACAGAGGCCCCTTTGGACCTAGTTTAACTTGACCTGGAAGAGATCCCGTACCTTGTGAGGTTCAGGAAACCATCTGTGACTCAGCTCTCTGCCCTCTGGGCCGCCCCTCAAGCCAGCCCACTCACCCTCCAGCGGGATGCTGGAGCCCTCTTCCTGCCTGCAGTGGCGCCCAGCACTGGCCACATACCATGTGTGCCGCGGGCACCACTGCTCTTTGCTTCGTGGCCTTGGCAGTCTCACCTGGGTCTCAGGGCAGGTGGCTTCTCCCTTCTTTCTGCCCTGCATGTCTGCCCAGACCTGTAATACCTGTTCTTTTCCTCATGCATCCGAAGAATTAGATATTTGGGTCTAGTCTTTTTCTATGGCTTAAGAGGAAAGAGAAGAGTTATCTTGCAGAACAGCAGAGCCCCAAACTTAAAACTGTTAGACACTCCTGTTCCCTGGGGAGAACAAGGGGGTCTTTTCCCAGTCTTTCCTGAGGCCCCAGCCTCCCATCAATGTTCAGGTTGCTCCTTTCTTTTTTGTTATTTTTTAATTTAAATTTTGTTTTTCTTTCTTCTCTTTATTGTAAAATATGTATAACATAACATTGACCATTGTACATTTTGGTGTTAAGTACATTTGCAATGTTGTGTCTATCTCCAGAATGTTTTCATCTTTGGAAATAAACTCTGTACCCATTAAGCACTAACTCCCTCCTGATCGCCAACAAGGCACTTCACTCCTCTTCATACTGAGTGTTTTGGGCTCCATCCCCTATCCAACTTGGCTCCTGGCCTGCTCTTGGATCACATAACTGTGAACTCTGCCTACTTAAAAAAGAAACAGAAAAAGACTGTTCCGAGGGCTTCACCCTCAGCAGCTCTAAGCACATTTTCTTTTCTTCAGGAAAGGTGCAGGCAGGAATGAAGGTGAGCAGTCAGGCAGGCAGGAGGAGAGGAGGAAGAAGCACCTTTATTGTAATTTTTATTCAGTCGTTCACACTGGTTGCTTCCCCACCCCCCTGGACTCAAACCCAGGGGTACGTGGCTTGCTCCTTGAGAGGCGATTGACCTAACTGCTGCTCCACCGGGGAGTGCCTCAAAGCACATCTTCAACTCTATTTTGAAAGCACAAACTTTCATCTGACATGATTAAATTCTCAGGCAAGCCTGAGGGGGACTGCAGAAAGATATCTTTCCAGAAATGAGTCATACATTCCTCTTAAGAGACAGATGCATCTGCAGTAAAGTCTTCTTTCTTTCTTTCTTTCTTTTTTTAAAGGAAAAGCACAGGCAGGAATGAAGGTGACTAGGCAGGCAGGACAAGAGAGAGGAGGAAGGAAGAAGCATTGATTTAGTTTATTTTATTGCTCATTCTGGTTGTTCCCCCTACTCCTTCCTCCCATCCCCCACCACCAGGTCACAGACCCGGGTCCTTGGCGTACATGTAGACTACGCCTGGCTGAAAGCTCGACTCAACCACTAAGCCACCAGTGTGCATGTACTAAGCTTTTCACATCTTTCTCCACCCCCACTCCAGTTACATGTTTATTGTGCTTTGTTTATTCTTGTTTCTTTTTCCATCAAGTTAGAATCTCCAGGAGGGTTTAGATTATGTTTCTTGTTTTTTATATTCCATCTGACACTTGGCACAGTGCCTGACCCCTGGCAGGCCCGCATTATATATCGAACAAATGAATGAATGCATCATGACGGAGTAGGTGACCCTCGGGGCCAGGGATTCTGCAGCATTGTCTTGTGACAACATTTTCTTTAGAAATAGTAAACTGTGTTTGTTATCTCAAGGATGGTATGCCTAGGACCACATGCTCCTTTCCCAGCAGATAAGCTGCTCTTCAGAGCAAATATAGCAATCATGTAGCATTGGCAGGTTCCCTGCTCCCAGTCCTCCTGTGGTCAGCAGTTGCACTGGCTGACTTTCAAGATGGCGATGGCTGATAAGAATGATCTTTCCCCCTCAGCCAGAAGTCAGAGTATAATTAGGTTATTACCACAGGCCTATGACTTCTGCCTGAGGGAAGGCAAGTAAAAATGTGGTCACAATTCCTCCTCTCTTTGAAACAATCACCTGAGCTTATATAGTTTGGCAGTGACCAAAACACCACCTTCTATGTCCACCCCAATTTTACAAGTCATGCCAGCTTGAGGGTCCAGAAGTCTTTGAACCAGCAAAGACCTCACCTTAAGCTGCAGCAGGAAGCAGTATTTACCACCTGGGCGTTGCTTGGGATTGACATTCCATCAGAAGAACAGAACATTAGAACCCTCTGCAGGTCTCTGGCTCATGTGGTCCTGTAATGTGTGTGATGATCAGTTCCAGGCCAGAGAGAAGGCTTCCCTGACTTGGAGAGACCCTCAAGTGGATGGCTGGTAACAGGAGTGTTGAACAGAATTCATTAACTTTCCTATGTCCATGAATACTGAGTCAGTAAATAGAATGACAGACAAGAGCCCATTCCAGATAAAGACAGAAAATATAAAATACTTAGGCTCAGACATGATCAGAAATACAGGGGACCTGTATAAAGAAGACCCCTGAACTGCACGGTGAGGCTAAAGCTAGTGGATGAAGGTTGAGGAGGAGCAGGAGATTTACGTGGCCTCACAGTACCTTCCCACAGGCTATTTAATTAAAACGGAAAGGGAGCAAATCTACGGTGGGCAGACCTGAAGGTCAACTCTTTACCAAGTGATCGAGGCGGGCAGTCCAGCAATGGGACAAGCAAACATCGCTTGTCTCCTGCATAAGAAGGAAGCAGCATCACTTTGTCAAAATTGCTCAGCGCTCCACCAGCATTAACTTGTCTTCTGTGTATTATGAAAATCACTGTTGTCCCTCTTTCCCCTTTTTCCTCTCTAAACAAAACAAAAATGACACCTATTAAAAAAAGCTTAACCTGAATCTGATGGGGAGGAAATCCCAGGCAAACCCAAACAGGGAAATTCTGACTGGGACGCTTTCAAAAGCATCAAAGCGGTGGAAAGTCACGGAACAGATTCTGACTAGAGGAGACTAGAGGAAGGCAGTGAGTGGTCACAGGTTGGACCCTGAATTAGGAAAAAAACAATGTTGTTGGAAAAGATATGGGACTTGGGAGTCCACAGACCTTCAAAGGGATCATGGAGAGAATTCAAGGGATTCTGCACACTTGGATGGGGGACGAATGGCACCTTTCTTACACTAATCACTAGCTGAAATGACCATTTTCTTCCCGTTTATAGAGAGGAGGGATGTTTACAGTTTTTGAGATCCAACTGGCATATGATGAGCTGCTGCAAGGGTAAATAAAAGGAAGTAGAGGTTGATTTAACAAAGGGACTGTTAGCTGCTTCTCCCTCTTCTTAGAGTTTCTCCTTAAGAGCATCACACGCCCCAGCATTCGGTCAGGAATTAAATAAACCCAGCTCTGAATTCGACAGTGCAGGGCCTCCTGGCCCTCAGCTCTGCCCATGAACCTCTGACAGGAGCCGTCTTGTGAAGCAGACAGGAAACTGTCACAGCTTTCCTTCTTCTGTCTCCCCAGGGACGAGACGGTCTTCACTGTTCTCTCTTCTGCTTCACAAAATGTGTGAAATACTGCAGAGGCTTTGTAGTGTCTCGTGAAGTACTATGTGCTTGCAATCCAATTGCATTCTTTTTTTTTTTTTTTAATCAAAGGAAAGGTGCAGGCAGAATGATTTATTTCGTTGTTCATCTGGTTGTGTCCCCCCCGGCCCTGCTGCGGGGTTCCAGGATGTGGAGCTCTGGTCCCTGGGATAGTTGTGGACTGCGCCAGCCCAGGGCGACGTTCCCAACCACTGCTCCACCAGGGTGCATGCAGTTGCATTTTTAACACTAAATTGAGTTTGTTCTCTCCTCTCTATTGGTACAGGGAGTCTTCCTATTGGCAGGTTTTTTTTATTTCCCCAACACTATGTGTATGTAGTGTGTGCAATTTGATGAGATTTGATATATGTATATACGTTATCACTACAATTTTGACCAGAATAATCACTGCCCTCCCCTCCAGCATGACTTTAAAGTTTCTCCCTTTCAGCCATGCCCTGGTGGCTTAGTGGGTGCATCCACGGCTTCCAGCTGGCATGGTCCACCTCTACCCCAAGAACCCTGGGGCCAGGGGTAACAGCCAAGATTAACAACTAAGTTAAATAAATAAGTGCTTCTTTCTCCCCTCTCTTCCTGCCCCATGTTGGAGACCCTCATATTCTTGTGGGGGTTTTCGGGTCACTCAAGGAACCCACGGCAGTTAGGTGAGTGAGCAGCAGAGGTTTAATCAGAGAGTAAAGGGATGGAGCTGACCAAGGGAGGTCCAGATCCTGTGGGTTCAGGGTCGCTCCACACACCAGACAGGCACCACCAGCAGAGAGAGTGAGAGGATGGAGCCGGCCAAGGGAAGCTGAGACCCCATTAGTGGGGAGGCTGACTTGAGGCCTTGCTGGAGGCCTGAGTTTTTAAGGGAGAATCCCACATGGTGAGGAAGAGGGATGGAGAGAGGAGTCTGCAGACCAGGTTTCAGTTCCTGATTGGCCAAGGTGACATTGTCCTTTGAAGATATTGGTGGTCTTCTTCAACCGATGTCATTCTTTTGTTTCTTGGTAAGGGTCTGAGCTGGTCACATACTACACGTCCCACATGTCGAACTTGTCCATCGACTTTCTGTATCGATCCGGATGCATCCACGACTGGGTGCTGGAGCCAGAGGCAATTCACTGTCCTGATAGTTAAACTTTAATCCCTGATCTAAGGCTGTTCTTGTGGGTTCTGACAATTCTGACCTGTGCCCCTCTTCTCCAGGCTGGTGCCATGTTCCTCGTCCCTTCCCCAAAGCAAGTCAGCCAGTGGCTGTGCACAGAACTTTTCCGGCGCTTCTTACTGTCTCATCTTTGGGTGAACAGAGTTCACTGGACAGTTGAGGAAAACCTGCCATGTTCCAAAAGAGAAACGAAACAAGTAGCAAAAATGATTTTAGAGGAAAACCATTCAGGGAACATAAGAGAACTGAAAACAGAGAGAGAGGCTCTTACTTTCTTCAGTAACTGGCTTCGGGAGGATACCACATCCAGAAAAACAGGAATAGAGAACACGTTCTTCGAAAATAAAAATATTATGCTTACTTTAAAAATTAATGGAAAGACTTAGAAGTTAAAGTGGAAGAACTCCCGAAACAGGACAAAATAAAGGACAGAGGAGGTGAGATAGAGGGTAATGGATGCATGGCACAAAACGAGAAACGGTGTTTGGGTTCTGCAGGCTGTCCTGGGAGTGGGAGGTGCGATGGGTGCTGTGGACGAGTGCTGTCAATTGCCCAGATTTCATCCCACTCTTTAAACTCACACCCTGGCACTGTGACTTTGCATCACCATCTGGAAGAGGTAGAGTCTGTTTCCACCACTTTGAATTTGGGTCAGCCTTGTGACTTGCCTTGGCCAATAGAATATGGCAGAAACGATGTGCCTTTTTGGAGTTGGGACCTAATAAAGAGCATCTCCCTCCCTTCCTCTCTTGTCCCCTTCTTCCCTGTGCCCCACCTCTCTCCTGCCCAGCCTGGTGGGGTTGGAACCCATGGTTGTGGGGGAACCAAGCAAAACTACTGGGATCAATAAAGAGGAAGCTTAGTTTAGATAATCAATGCTTCAGAGGAAAAACAATGACCCAGGTGCCTGGAACACTAGGTACCCGCCCCCGCAGGGAAAACCTTGGCCTGGGGGGTGGGGGTGGGTGTGCGGGGGCGGGGGGGGGGCGGGCAAGAAGCCAAGGGCCAGATAGTTAACTAAAACCTTTTAAATGTAAACTCACTTTGTAAACAATGATTGCAAGAATGACCAATTTACTTCTCCTATTTTTTCTGTGAATGACTTCGTGTAATGACAATAAATATGCAGTCAGTTACTCATGTGACAGTTTGGGATGATAGTTCCCCAAAACTGTTCACCCCTGACCCCACTTTCTCTCTATTTTGGTCTTTATCTTTCTTTATCTTTCTCAGTGGTTTGTGGCCCCCTCTCTTCAGTTGCGTTTCCTCCTTCAGCCTGACACAAAACAAAAACAAAAACGAACCCAGGCGGGTAGTGGGTGGTAATGCAGATGTATGGAGAGTGGACTGACTGGCAAAACCTGAAAGAGACCCCAGGGGATCTCAACTTAGTAGCCTGCATCCAGGACGCACCCCTGGATGCTTGAGCAGTTTCTCTCCAGGTAACCTGTACATGCCCAGAGCCCCTAATGCTCTCCATCTTGCCTGAGTGACAGGCAGGCAGCTTAGATCCCACATGCACATGTGCAGTCTCTTACTGTAAACTTAACTAGTTATTTCTGCTCTTAATAAACTCACTCTGTGTGCCTGACTAACTGTCTCCACAAATTCTTTCTGGATGAAGTCAGTGTCTCATCCTCTATTTCAGCATTTTACTTCCAAAGTCAACATGGGGCCAGATGGAGGATGGAGGATGGAGAGTGGATGACAGGATGGAACCACAAAGGACACGGAATTCCTCTGGGCAGCAGAAGCTTCTAGAACTAAACTGAGAAATCTCCCAGAATGTTCTCTTTCTATCTCACCTGGAGCCCCTGGCAGCTATGGCCTGGTCTTTGATGCTTAAAAGCACTCCCTTCTTATCAATAGCCCTTTTGCAGGTTAAAGGAGGGATATAATTTATAATGTCATTGCAATCACTGCAGCCCTCCCTGCCCAGGACAACTCTATCTCCTGCTTTTGCTTTCTTTCTCCTCCATTTTCTCTAATGAACTTATACGACTGCACTATAACACTCAAGAATTTTTGGACCGTTTGCCACTGAACCCCAGAGCCCCCTCATCAGTATATAATGGAATACATCTCCTCAGTGTCAAAATAACACTAATTCCTCTCATGCACCAAAATAGATAGATGTCAAAAATATGTGGACTAAAATATATGAAATAGTATGTATTTTATGATTCCATGTATATTAAATTCAATAACAGGCAAAACTAAACTACGGTGATAGAATCAGAATAATGATCGCAGGTGGAGACTGTAAAGCAGTAGAAAGGAACTTTGCAGAGAAATGCAAATATTCTAGATCTTATCTCAGTACTGGTTACAAGGTATTGGATAAAAATTAACAGGTTGGGTGCACCCTGGTGACTCAGGTGTTAAATCTGTGCCGGGGGAGTAGTCCTCATAGAGTTCTAGGATCCAGGTTCATGGCCCAGGACCAGGGAATCAACTAAAATGAACAACTAAATAAGCAGTTCTTTCCTTCCAGTCTACTGCCTACCTGCCTTCATTCCAGCCTGCCTTACTGCCTCCTAAAAAAAAAAAAAAAATCAAATTGTATACTTAAGATGGATGCGTTTCACTGAATGTAAATTCTGCTTCAAGAAACAAAACCCTTCTGCGTACAAAATAACCTACAGTGATTTCTGTTTTCTGCACTGATCTCTGGGCACTGGTGGAGGGACCCGAGGACTAGAGCCAGCAAGAGCGGTTGAGAGCAAGCAGGACTGTGGCAGGAAGGCAGGGTTTTGGAGGGATGTGGACAGAGGGAAATAAGTCCTTTGCTTTGGGGGAAGCCCATGAATTTTAGCAATTCGTGTCTAACTTTGAAGGCAGTTCCTGCTTATGCATTCGTTTCTCTGTTTTTCTCCAAGCCCCTAGAAAAAAATCCATTACCAAGCAACTTATGCCAGTTCTCAGCAAGAAAGGGTGACACCTCTTCTGACAGGTGACCAGTAATACAATGCCCTGAGGCTGATGAGGTGGCCACACTGACTACAAGGACTGGACAACCCTGGAGGAGAGACTGACCCAGAAACTGACATTGACCAAGGCCCCTCCTTCTCCTGTAACCCGTGAGAGGTAAGGAAGGCTTGAATGAGCTCAGTTATATTCCAGATCATGGCTTGAACCATCTTATGTGGCTACTCAAGGCAAGGATGACCTCAGGGAGCCAAAGGGCTCAGAGGCCCTGTATTGTAGAAAAGAAAATGCTGGAAGAAAAAAAGACTAGAGTGTCACTGGCAGTTTCCCCTGGGTGGTGGCGTTCTGAGTACCAATTCTGATTTTCTTTCTCCAGCATTTCAGTTTGTCCCCATACCGATTACATCAGCATATAGTAACTTTTCTTAAGTTTTATTGAGCATATTTTATTTTTATGTAATAAAATTGAGTGTGAAAAAATAAAATCCTTGAAAGAAGCCCAGCTTTAAAACGTATTCAAAATGTGGCTGTCAAAGCAAGGATTATATTTTGTTTTTCAGTCTCGGAGAGTTCCCTAATGGGTCTCAGATGTGAGAACGTGTCCCTTTTGGGGGCCTCTGGTGCTATCTTTGGGCCTGACTGCTCTCTGGAGGGAAACGTGAGCTGGCTGGTGCTGAGTCATCACGTGAACCACAGGCCTCCTTGGAGCACTGACCTGGGGACTTGCCCTGGGAAGAGCTGCACCGGGTGAGGGGGCTCCCTCGCTGAGAGCATATGGCCTAGTTCTATGAACTGGGGTTCACAGAGTTCACTATAACTCTTCCTTTCACTAATAAAGGGACAATGATTAATAAGTTCTACTCATGAAACAGGGTAGAATGCAATCAGTATGAAAATATAAACAGCTAGATAGGGTCAAGAGATGATTAAAAAGTTTTTAAAATTAAATTTATTGAAGGCACATTGCATTACATTATATAGGTTTAAAGTGTATATCATCATAAGTCAACAAATCAACAACTTAATATAATACATTGAGTGCATCACCCATAGTTCACTTCTGCTCTTCACCATATAATTGACCCCTTTCACCCAACTTGCCCTCCCTCCCTTCCCTTCTGATAACTGCTAATTTGGTCTTATAGACTAAAAGTCAATTTTTTCAATTTTTATTGCAATAATTTTATTTTACAAGTTAAAATAAACTCAAATGTGTAAGTTCCCCATATGTGCAATTTCCCCATTCCTTAGACATATGTCACACCCTACCCTCCACCACGTCACCAAGTGTTCTTCGCCATTGTCTAGAGGGCTCCGCCACTATCGACCACCGCTCTACCCCTGTCCCAGTCCCTACTGGTAACCTCAGTTCTACTGCAAGTGTCCAAGGGTTGGTTTTGTTTTGTCTGTTCACATTCCACCTATGAGAGAGATTATCAGTATCTTCTTTTATAAAAGTCTATTTTTGTTTTATTTGATTTCTCTATATACCTCACATGAGTGAAATCTTATGGTGTCTTTCTCCTGACTTGCTTCACTAAGCATTCCTTCTGTGTCTACCTATCTTGTTCCATATGGTAGGCTTTAATCTGTTTTTTATGACTGTGTAATATTATTCTATTGTGTATGTTTGCATATATATATATATATATATATATATATATATATATCACATGTTCTTTATATACTCACCTGTCACTAGCCACTTAGGTTATTTTTTTCCAGCTCTTGGCTGTTGTAAATAGTGTTGTAGTAAACAGAAAAGTACATGTATCTCTTCAAATTAGTGTTTTTGTGTTTTTTAAGGTAAATAACTAGAAGTGGGAAAATGGAACTGTATGAAATTTGTATTTTTAATTTTTTTTTAAAGGAAAGGTGCTGACAGGAGTGAAGGTGATAGGCAGGCAGGCAAGGAGAGAGAGGGAGAAAGAAGCATTTTATTTTTTATTTTTATTTAGTTGTTCACGCTGATTGTTTCCCTTCTGAACTCGGGACTCGAACAGGGGTATGTGGCCTGCACTTCCTTGGAGGTGGTTGACCCAACCACTACTCCATCAGGTGGTGGCTGCATTTTCAAGTTTTGGAGGAATCTCCTTACTTCCCATAATAACTGCAGCAATTTACACTCCCACCAATAGTGCATAAGGTTTCCTTTTCTCTGCATCCTCTACAACCTTGCTATTTCTCGTCTTTTGGATACTAGCCTTCCTTACATGTGTGAGATGTGAGCTCATTGTTTTTTTTGCTTATAATCTTTTTTAAATTGTACGGAAATTAATCTCAGACTCATTGTAACAGTCCACATTTTTACTCTCCTCTTCCACACATTTTATATTTTTGCTGTCTTACAGCTTTTCAGTGGGGTTTTATTCCTTTTATAGAAATCCCTATAGTTCTTTCAAGACTGGTTTAGTTGTGGTAAATTCCTTTAACTTTTGTTTTCCTCAAAGCTCTTTATCATCCCTTCCATCCTAAGTAATAACCTAGCAGGGCAGAGTATTCTTAGTTGGAAGTACTTTCTTTCAGAACTGTGACTATATCATGCCATTCCCTTTTGGCCTGTAAGGTTTCTGCTGAGAACTATCAAAAAAATATTATGGGGGTTTCCTTATATGTGATCTGGTTGTTTTTTTTTTTTTCCCCAGCTGCATGTAAGATTTTCTTTTTATCTTAATTTTTTTTTTGTCATTTTAATTACAGAGTGTTGGTGTATGTCTGTTTGGATTTATTTTCTATGGAACTCTTTGAGTTTCCTGGATCTGGTTGTCTTTTTCCTTCCTCAGGGTATTCTCAGTTTTTTGAGTTTTTTTTTAAAGAAAAAGGTATAGGCAGGAGTGAAAGCCAGTAAAGGCAGGTAGGCAGGTAGAGAGAGGAGAAAGCACTTCATTTATCTTCTTTAGTTGTTTATCTTGGTTGTTCACCCTGGTCCTGGGGCATAAACCTGGCAATTGGGATGTCTGTGGATTGTGCTTTCCAAGGACTGCTGACCAAATCTTTACCCCATCAGAGTGCGCCTATTATTTTTTCAACTAGGTCTTCTGCCCCTTTCTCTCTTCTCCTAGGACCCCTGTGATGTGAATGTTGTTCTTGTTGATCTTATCTTATGAGTCTTGATCTTTTTTCTCTTTGCTAGTCTGCCTGGGTGCTTTCCACTTCCCTATCTTCTAGCTCACTGATTTGATTGAAGCTTCTTCCTGTCTATTATTAATCCTCTGTATTTTGTTTTTTATAATTCAGCTATTGTGTTATTTTGCTCTATGAATTCTGTTTGAAACTTTTGCATATTTTCTCTGTCTTGGCTGTGGATCTTATTTTGTCCATCATTTGTTTTCCTAATTTCAATGAGAATCATCAAGACTTTTGCTTTGAAATCTTCAAGTACTTTACTTAATTCTGTTGCAGTAGGATTTTTCATCTGGGGTTTTCTTCTGAGCCAAAATTTGGATAGAAGTCTCTCTTCTTCTTCTTCTT
>RJWH01004431.1:0-87178 GCA_004363575.1 Solenodon paradoxus | reverse complement strand
GAACCCTTTAAGAGGTTACTCAGTCAAAAAGGTGAACCCTTCATGAATGGAAATGGTGCTCTTTTAAGAGACTCCAGAGAGCTCTCTTGTTCCTTCCATTATGTGAGGGCACAGAGAGAAGACTGTCATCTATTAATCAGGAAGGGGACCCTCACCAGACATCATATTTGCTGACATCTTGAACTTGGACTTCCCAGCCTCCAGAACTATTCAAGCTGCTCAGTCCATGGTATTTTTATTTTAACATCCTCAGCACACTAAGATAGTATCTCTTGGTGTTTTTAGAAACTGCACTTGGGCTGTATATCCTGCAAGGTTCAGGAAAAAAAGGGGAAGCCAGACACCACACTCCCAAATTTCTTCCTGTAAGAATTAGATAGGAGGTCAATGGATTTGGGATGAGTGGCAGGGAGAAGTTATTCTTCAAAAAATCAATATTTACCCTGTCTTGACTAAACATGGCAGAACTGACTTTCTTAGAGTTAGTTGAGTTCAGGTATGATAGTAACACTGCACAAATACTGAATGTTATGAAATACCCAGAGTCATCAAGTAAAGCAAAAAAATCTCAGCTGAAAAATGTTCAGGAATTTTCCTATGATTCAGTTTGAGAAAACTTTCCTCAAAGACAGGAATGCTGTATATCATCTTTTGTGTGTTTTAAAGTTGTGTTATAAAGTTTAATAATCTTGGTGTGCCCTTGGGGGAGTAGCAGTTAGGTCAATCGCCTCTGAAAGAGCACAGGTCACAGACCCCTGGGTTCGAGTCCCAGGTCCAGGGGGAAACAACCAGTGTGAACAACTAAATAAAAATAAAATGCTTCTTCCTCCTCTCTCCGCCTGCCGGCCTGCCCGTACCTTTCCTTTAAAAACAGAGAAAGTATGACTATGTTAAATGTACAGCTGATGTATTTTACTCATGCACGAGTCCTTGTACTCAAAACACACATCAGGATATAGAACATTTCCACACTTCAAGGAGGCTCCCTTGTATCTCACCCCTCCACACCCCCTAGAGGTAGCCGGTGATATGATTTCTATTTGAGTAGATGAGGTTTGCCTGTTTAAGGACCTATGACTGGAAGCAGACGGTGTGTATTCTTTGTGCGTGGCTTTCTTAGCCAGGGTACCCATTCAGCCATCCTGTATGTGGCAGTGTAGTAGTTTGTCCTTTTCGCTGCTGTATATTATTCCACAGTGTGACCACACCACACTTGGTCTCTTCTTTCTTCTGCTGAACATTTGGATTGTTTCCAGACTTTGTTATGAACATTATCTAGCGCTCACACTTCTGGTTGGCTGCATACCCATAGCTGATGGCTGGGTGATAGGGTCGACATTTGTTTAACTTTAGTAAGAACAGCCAAACACTCCCAAATCTTTTAACCTGTCTTTAAAGCAGGAGAAATAAACCTTTACCTGGTTACTGTGAGAGTATTTAACAGACTCCAAGGTCTAAATCTTTCACGTTGTACCTGGAGTACAGCCCAATAGTTGCTGACCTCTGCCCAGCCTAGGAAGGGAGAGGCACTCAGCAAGCATTGTAAGTTGGTACTGGCCCCAGACAGTTGGGCGTAGAGACCTTTCCTACACCTCACTCAAGGCCAACACCCAACGTGCTGGCAAGCCAACCTTGGCACCCCTACGCTGTGCTCACTAGCCTGGCCTCCCCATCCTCCCCGCCGTGCCTGGATCACGCTTCTTTGTCCAGCAAGTGTGTCGCTTAAGTGGGCACTCGCACCGGCTGGCAACTTTGCCTATCACTCGACGCTTACTAAACACTGGGCGCCTAGCAAGTACAGACCCTCCCGCCGCAAGTTACTGAGCTGGAGGAGCACAGAAAGCGTGGGACACAGACTCCGAGACAGTCTGCCCGCTGGGTTTCTTGTAAGACTCTGGACTTCCCCTGGAAGTTGCTCGAGACCAACAAGACAAGAAAACTGTCTGCGCCTCGACGCCGGCAGCCGGAAGCTAAGTGGGGGAAGAGCGCGCAGCCCCAGCCCCAGCCCCGCCCCGGCTGCAAGCCTCTCCCACGGGGCCGCGAGCCCCGCCCCTCGTCCAGCCAATGGCTGCGCGGCCCCGCCCCGCCCCGCGCCTCCGCCTCCCGCCGCGCAGGGTTTCCGGCTCTCCGCGGCGGTCAGCGGGTCGCGCGGTGGTGGCTAGCCGAGGTAAGATCGCTTCCCAGGGCGCTTGGGCCTCTCGGTTTAGGGCTCCCGGGCGCCTTTCGCAAGGTGGACAGCGATGGCAGGAGCCGATTGGAACTCGGAGTCCCGTGGAGCGCTTGGGGCGTGGGGCGCGCGCGGGGCTGGGGAGGGGATAGGGCACGCGGGGCTGGGGAAAAGCGGGTTGGGGGCACCGAGGGCTTTCCGCGTCGCTTCCAGTACCCGGGGGCTCAGGAGGTGGGTGGCGCGGAGCGTCTGCTGGTGTCTGCGGTGGGCGTAGGGCCAGAGGAGACAGGTGCTCGCCCCCAAGCTCCAGCAGCCGCCCGCAGGCCCAGGCCGACACGGCCAGGCCTACCCGCGCACCACCCTGTGGCGGCCACGTCCGCGCCTCGGGGTCCAGGACTGCTGCCCTTCCCCGGATCTTGACGTTCGTGGTGCTGGTGCCTGCTTGGAAGAACCGACTCCACGCCCTCCGCGAACCTGGGACCCACCCAGAAATACGGGAATCGGAGCCGAGGCTGTGAGGCCTCTCACTCCTCCCAGACAGGTGGATGTTTATTTCTGGAACGTGCTCAAAGCCTCTGGGGCAGGCTGGTCGGAAACTTCTCACCAACTCCCGAATACCCCCTCCGCCCAACTTCTCTGAGATTGGAAGAAGGTGCCAGGAAAACATTGGGAAAAAAAAAAAAAAAAGGCATTCTCTCTATATGGCTGCCGAGAAGCCTCAAAAATATCCAGGAAGACAGCGACCTGAGAACTACGACCACTGTGGAGGGCAGGGTTAGAATGTCCTCTGCCCCGTCTGAAAGATTTCTACGACTCACAGGAGGAGGCACTAACTAAATGTCCAGCCTTCCAGGCTCATACTCACTCAGTGACCTCCTTCAATCCCTGACTTGTGTGAGCCTCTCTAGTGGCAGGGGCCGCTGTGCCCTGCAAGGTGTGCGGGGCAGCAAGGAGGCAGCAAGTTCTGGATTCAAATCCTATCTGGGCCACTGTTCCGGCTGTGCCATTTGCCATCACTTCTCATGGGATTGTGGCAAGGATTACATGACAGAACCTTAGAATGCACCTGCCCTTGGTGGACTCAATAAATGTGAACAATTATGAGTTTCT
The DNA here is from genome assembly GCA_004363575.1 of Solenodon paradoxus. NCBI lineage: Eukaryota > Metazoa > Chordata > Mammalia > Eulipotyphla > Solenodontidae > Solenodon > Solenodon paradoxus. The sequence continues at coordinate 83,901 of RJWH01004431.1, read as the reverse complement.
TTTCTTTTTGGTCGGGCCCTATTAGGCCCCTGTTCCACCCAGACTCTGTGCCTTAAGGGCTGAGGCAGGGGGTGCTGAAGAAGGTATCATTGGACTCTGCTGCTACCTCCCCGGGTGCCCTGGAGATAAGGAGAAAAGGGTATCAGTCACCTCAGCTGTTGTTTGCTCATCTCCTGAAGTCTCAGAGGACCCCCCTGCCCCACCTCCCTGATCCTCTTGACCTCTGTCATTAGCACTTGCCCTGCTAGGACTATGGTGCCTTGTGGTTGGTAAAGCAAATCATGCCAAGTGAGGCTGCGGGGCTGGTAGCAGAACTGCTGCCCCATTTCCCATGTGACAGGGTTGACAGCCTCAGCAGCTCTGGGGTGCCCTGTAGAACTGTCTCCTGGAGGTCTCACCCAAGCCAGACACCCATGTTTCCACTCAACCTGGCTCTCTGTGCCCTGCCCACTTCCCTCCCCTAAAACTTCTTTGGTTATCCAATAGCCTTTCAAGTGCAGTGTAACTCCAGAGTCTGCTCTGTGCCACTTCTTCTCCCCAAGTCTCTGGCCTGCTAAGCAGCACCAGCCATCCACGCAACACCCAGAGTCGCTCTGGATTCTTCATCCTCACCTCCCACATGCACAAAACACCAAGAATTCAACTACTCTTCCTCACCTCCTTGGTTACCATCCCCTACCAGTCAGTCACGTGTCCCCTGCTGTGGCTTCCTGGCTGTTTCCCTGCTTCCGTCCTGGCCTCTCCACAGACCAGTGTCCTCACAATCACCAGAGAGGTCTTTAACATAAATCAAATCCTCTCCTTTCCCTGCTTAGAACCCTCCAATGACTCCTCATTTCATTCAAATAAAACCCAAAGTCCTTTCCTATGAATGGCCTTCCCTACCTCCTTGACCTTGATTCTGCCCTTCCCCATGGTTTTCCAGGTCCCCCTGGACCTTTTTGACTTGCCTTCTATTCAAACATACCAAGCTTGTGCCCACCTTAGGACTGCTTACTTGCTGTCCCCTCTGCCTGAAGCACCTATCTCCTTACAGAAGAAAAAGACTCAGATCACTTGTCCCAATTCAGAAAGGTTTCCCTGACCACCCCAGTTCAAACTTTCCTCCAGGGGCTCTGTCTTATCACCCAGCTTATAACCTTTATTATGATGTGGAATTCTTGTTTATGTGTATGTTACTGATTTGTTATCTGTCTCACCCCTTAGAATATAAATTGGATGATGGCCAGGATCTTGTGTTAATTTTCTACCCCTCTCCCTAATCAAAGAGGCAAATAGGAAATGTACACACACACACACACACACACACACACACACACACACACACATCTCTTAAGTGCAAATTTTGGTAACTTACCTAGGTCACTGGCAGCAATTTGAGGCATTTTTAATTTCAACCTAATAAGGTCAAACTAGACTGTAAAATAAGCTCTCCGAGCCATTTTATAGACAAAGACAAGCCTATAATACTTGTTACTTGTCCTGATTACACAATGAGTAGAACTCAGCCTCCTACCCTAAGAATATACTTGTAGCAAGCTTAAATGGTTGGCCTGCAGCCATGTTCTGGAAAGAACCTGATCTTGAAGCCTGAAGACCTCAGTTCATTGTTCTTCCACTAACTAGCAGCAAACTCCTTTGTGTCTTGGGATTTCATTTTCTTTATCTTTGAAAGTAGGATGATCCTTTTATTCTATCTTCTCCTCTGCCTCCTACTTCATCCTCTTTCTCTTCCTCCTCTCCATCCTCCCTCATTACCTCCTTCCTCTTTCTCCTCTTCTACCTTCCTCCTTCACTTCCTGTTATCCTTCTTCCCTACATTGTACCCCAAAGAAGCAGCACTTCTAAGGGGAACCTGCTTGCTGTTGGTGGTTAGGGTTGAATACAATGTGAGAAGCCTGAGCCCTCCCCAACACTGGCCAACCTGCCAGGCAGAAATAGGCCCTAGATTTTCTAGATCTGACTGTTTTTGATCATCAGTTAATTGTTAAACAAATTTCTTCAGGGTCTCTAAAACTCAGGCAATAATAAAATAAGAATGTTTAAAGAAAGTAATGATGAGTAAAAACAGCAGGTGTGCTCCAGGGGAGAAAGTGCTGCTCCTGGGCCAGGGGAGCATCTGTCGATCACCCATTGCGCCCATTTCTGAAGCATTTTTCACAAAACTTGCAAGTAGTCGACATATTTCAAGTAAGTGAAGGATAGACGTGCAGCAACCTCCCCCTATCTAGGAAACCCTGCTGACTACTGAGGACAGAACTGCATGAAGAAGTGTGGTATGCAGTAGCTAAGAGCTAGTAACTACCTAAGTGCCCCACATCAGAGGAATGGATAAAGAAGATGTGCATATGTACAATGGAACACTACACAGCCCTCAGAAGAGATGAAACCCTGTCCTTTGAATCAACATGGATGGAACTAGAGGGGCTCATGCTAAGTGAAACAAGCTAAAAGAAGAAAGATAGATACCAGATGACCTCACTCAGAGGTGGAATGTGAATAGACAAAACAAAGGAACAAATGAAACAAAACCAACCCTGAAACATTTGCAACAGAACTGAGGTGACCAAAAGGGAAAGGTGGGGGTGGGGGGGTGGGAATGGTGGCAGAGCCCACTGGACGATGGTGAAGAACACTTGGTGATGTGGTGGAGGGCAGGGTGTGTTGAAATATATCTAAGGAGTGGGGAACCTATACATAGAAAGTTATTTTAATGTGTAGAATAATTACTACAAAAAAATACACACACACACACACACACACACACACAAAGAAGCGTGGTAACTTTGCTCAGCAGAAGACTGCCACTTCAGACTATTTAGGATAGAATCAATCTGAACCACCTGAATAGAAAAGGTGATCAAGTTATAACCAGCCAAGTGAAATCAAAGTACTTCCTCGAGAGCCACAAAGAACTTTCTCCTAGTGCAGGAACAACTAGCTTCCAGACTGTCTTCCTGCGGTGGGTGAGGAGCCGCAGAGCCTGCCTTCGTGGCGAAGGTTCGACTGAAACTGAGTCCCTGCCCTGCTGCAGCCAGTGGGACGAACCCCCACGGGGTTCCACATTTCTCATGACACATAAGTGTCATGCCTTTCCATCGCTCAGGGTCACTCAAGCTCACAGCTGTTTCTTCAGTTGACTTACCGTTTCTTATCTTAATAACTCATTGTAGCTGGAAACCAGTTGTTGAGTTTGGCAGAACAAATAAGAAAACATTTTGATTAAGATAATTCATTTATAGGGCACAGTAAGTGCCCTTAGACTGGTCGAACCTCCCATTTGCCCCAGTTTTAAAGATAGAACAAAGCAGGAGAACAAAATGGAACACAATGAAGTAAAGCATCACTTTAAGGCCCAGGTCAATATCCGGGTCCATGGAGGCTTTCCGAGCATCTTCTTCCTCTTGCTTTTCCTTTGGTTTGCGTAGGTGGCTGGGTGAGGGAGACGTCTTCTCTTCCCACACTGCCTCTGCACCAGACTCTACCCCACTGAGAAAGGTCAGCAGAGGTCATCGTTAAGGCACGTCTCCTGCTTCCTAGCTGTGCGAAGTTTATTCCTTAAGGCAGTCAGCTCATAGCTCCTGTTTGGACCACTTTGCCTCTAAAAGTTTTTGTCCAGAAATAAGGATACTTGTCTGCTGGTGTGTCTTCTGGATAGTTTGAGGAATGCATCTGCTTTTATATGCACATAGAGCTCACATGTCAAATATACATTGGCATCGGTGGGAAAAATAATGAAAAATCTGTAGAAGTTCTTTTATGTCAGCATGCTCCAATATTAACATGTTAACTATTCTGTTCATCAGTGCTTAATTTATAGGCAAAGATAGAAAAGTTTGGTGCACTTTGAGATAACTAATCTAAAATGCATTTGGATATGTCAGAAAAGATTATTTTCAGAATAAACTTGGGAAGTTATAAAAATACAACTGAAAAAAAAAAGCAAAAATTCCAAAGAACTGAGGAAGAAGGGCCAACCCCACTCTCAAGCCCTGTGTGATCTGTTTCCTTCCAGTCTTTTCTCTCTCAAGTCTAATCACCCTTCACGGGCCAGACCCCTCTGTCACTTCAGACCTGGACAGCAATGACGTTTGCCGAGGACGAGACTTTTAATTATATCCGCCGCCATCACAGCAATTTTTGCAATATTCATGTCAAAGAGATTCTGCCTTACCTGCACTGCCTCACGACAAGTGACCAGGTGAGCCAGAGCATGGCAGTCAGCACTAACTGGGGACAGGGCTGTGAAATTCACTGCTTCACTGGTGCCAACTCCTGCCACCTTATTCTGCTTCCTGTCGGTGACAGTTTTCTCCCTTTGGGCCTGAGATCTGGTGGTTGGTGACGGTTCCTGCTTCACCGAGCTCCCTCTGGCGGCGTTTTTGTGTAGTGCTGCTGTCAGACGGCGATGGACTCCCCTTTCCCACTTGAATGGAACCCTCTTGTTCCTCCCTTTTGTCTTGTTCCTGCTCAGTTGTGATTCCTTGCTCCTTGTTATGGGACCCTGCCCTGACAGGAACTGTCCTGGGAGCTAACCCTTCCAAACTGGTGGGCCTTAGGGCGGTGGGCCAGACCTTGCCCCCTGCATTTAGCTGTTCTCAGAGGAACCCCTGGCTCCACTCCCTCCACACGGAGGCCATTAGGATGCAAGTCTGTGGCTAATGGGGTTTGGCCCCTTCCTCTTCTATCTGGGGTTTGTGGGGAAATCTTGTCACCAAAATTTGTGGGAAATGTTTTCTGTAGGTTTTCATTTCTCTGTGTAGCTGCTGTCTATGTGTAGTTGCAGCTGCTGTCACCATCTCAAATCTCAGAATTCTCACCCTCTCTGTATCTTATTATTGCTCTCTTCTCTTTCCTCCGTCACATCCTTCGCATGTGCGCACTCTCTCTGTCTCTCTCCCTTCTCTCCTCCTCTCTCAATAAGAAGGAAGGGATAAGAGGAAGAAGCGTTAAAGAAAGGAAAGAAGAGGTGGAAGGAGCATCTTTATTTAGTTGTCCATTCTGTTTTTTCACGCCGGCCCGTGGTCTTGAACTCGGGTCCTTGGGCTGCATGTGTTCTGCACACCTGTTTCTCAGTCACCCAAGCCACAGGGCCATTTATCCCTTTTCACCATTTTTTCCTCCTCTGCTTATCTAAACCATTTCTTTATGTCTTGATGTCTGTAAAAACCCAAGATTTGGGCATCAGATTAACTGAATTTGGGTTCCTGCCCCGCAGCCATAGGATCTTTGTGACTTTGCTTCTGCTAAGCCTCAGTTTCCTCATCTGTAGAATAGGGGTAATAAGAGCATTAAGTAAGATAATCATGCATAGCCCTGAGCGAGCACCTGGAACACAGTAGCTCTGTGTTCTGGTAGCCGCCTGTAAACTCAAGCACCAACCCTGGCCTGGTCCTAGGTTCCCACCTAGTTTCTGATGGTTGCTTCTTCTTGTGACTTTCTCAGCGTCCCCCTCTAGGGTGGGGGCTACCTGACTCAAGCAGGGTGGCCACTTTGTCTTCCAGGACGAACTGCGGGCCCACTATGATCGCTGGGGGAACCAGCACACCCTCTGGCCTCTGTTCAATAGCCTTCGGCGGCGGAGAGGCTGGGTGGACATCTTCATTGAGGCACTGAAGATCTGTGAGTGGAACAATCTCGCTGACGAAGTGGCCACTGTCTACCAGAACAACCAGCCTCGTGAGCCTCTGCCCCACCCTCCTCCTGGAACCGCCTGCTGTTCCCCCCCAGCCTCCGCTCTCCCTGCCCCCACATCCCTGCACGCCTACCTTCCTCACACCCTCCCTGCCATCACCCCTGGGCAGTGGACAAACCTGGGTATAGACCCCAGTTCAGCCATTTATTAGCTGTACACCTTGGGCCAAGTCCCTTAATTTTCTGAGCCTCAATCCTCTGCTCTATAAATTGGGGCTAATGCCAGTGTCTCCTTGTGTAGGGCTGCGGTGAGCAGCATTGGCATGATGGCATGTTGAGTGCTTAGCTGGGGCTGGGCATCTCCCATGTGCTCAGCAATGGAACCCTTTCTAATTTTTGTGACTGTGACGTTTGTCTGCTACCTTCTCTTCGTCACCTTCCCAGTCTCACCTCCAGCTCTGCTTCTCTCTCTCCATACTTCTCTTCCCCATCCTCATTGGCTCCTCTTTCTCCCTCATGGATTCCTGCCCTCCTTTCCCCTCATCTCTTCTCCCCCTGGTTTCTCCAGCGCCTTCTAGGTCTCCCACCACAGCTGCCCCATTACTCCTCCATACCCTCTCAGTGTTCCCTGGCAGTCCAAGGCCCTAGAAGGGGAGCTAGTAAGGTCAGGGTCTGGGGGACTGAGACAGAGAGAAAAATCAAGCCAGCCCTGTTTGTTTTTCCAATGGGAGACAGCTCCTGAGACCCTGCTCAGGTTTACAGCCTTCAAATAGCCCCTTGTTGGCCTGCCCTCCCTTCTGTCGCCCTCTCCCCACTCCCCCCACATCGCTCATCATTATGGACATTAGCAGGGATCCCCTGAAAACAGCTCTATGGGGTCAGGGTGGGTGGTGGGGGCAAAGGGTAGGGGTTCAAAGCGGCATGAGTTAGGGATCAGTTAATGCTGACAGTCACCCACATAAAGGAGGACAAAGTCACTGGGTCCCAGAACACTTGCAGACAGCGAAGTGGTGACTTCTCTCCCCTCCCCAGCTCCTCTCCCTCTCACTCCTGCCTGTCTCTGTGCAGTTGTATCCACTGAGCTTTCGGGGCTGTGGGAGGCTGGTAACCATGGACCTGGGGGTCCAGGCAGCCCCGCCTTCTCTGTCCCTGGGAGCACCCTCGACATGACTTTATCTTTGTTTTCCAGAGACCCCAAGCCGTGCTGCAGCCCCACAGCATTCACCGTCAGCTCCTGCTGGAGTTCCAGGGCCTTCCATACCTGCTGCCGCCCCCAGCGTCTCCCACAATGGCTACCCAGAGGAGGAGCCCAGTTTCCCCACGCCTGTGCAGGAAACACAGTTGCCGAAGTCCCTAGGAGAGGTACATCCTCACAGCAGAGAGGGCTCTGCTTTTGTGTTCTTTTCTGCCCACTTCTGCTCACCCAGCCTTCTCTGGCTGCCCTCTAATCTCTGCTCAGAACCCAAGGGGGATCTGCCCCAGACTTCACCCTGTGGTGGCCTCCAGTCCTATATCATCACCAGCTGTGAGGTCACAGTTTTGCAGTCTTTGCCATGATCCATGTGAGACACAGAGCTGGACTGAGCGACCAGGGAGTGGCCAAAGAGGAGACCGAGGGGACAGGAGGATCAGGGGTGCATGGTGGAACTGCAGTCGTCGCCGGGGGAAGGATGAAGGATTCTATTAGGAAATGAATGACAGTGGATGTCCAGAAGACACCAGACTGTGGACTTAAAACCCTAGCAAGGGGTCTGTGCTGTAGTCACAGAGCAGGAGAGCTTCCACAGGGCGACTTAGATGACTATGGGCTCCCCATGAATAGTGTGTGTTTTCTGTCTGCACTGACCCAAGGCAAGATAAGGCCTCCTTTGGTTCCTTTGTGCCATGGTGTGGACTGAGGCCTGTGCTTGCTGCCCTTTGCCAGCTCCTGGGGAAATGACTACCTTATTCAAATTTTTCCTCTTGCAGAATTCAAAGAAGGCCCCACAGACACCAAGCTCTGGGGCTCTCCCGAGCAGGCCAGGTGACTCCCTGGAGCCCTCCTCTGACATGGCGGCCCCCAGTCCTCAGCCCCATGGTGGGCTTCAGGAACAGGATACAGGAGCGGACGGTACCCATGCAGCGGGTATGTGAAGAATCTGGAGTTACAGAGCCCTTCTGCCCTCCCAGTGAGCGTTAGGATGAGAGTTGCCTCTTTGACTTCATTGGACAGAAGATGAGTATAGGAATAAAGGGAGTTGACTCCCAGGAAAAAACAGCTCCTCAGAGGGTGTATCAGCTACTTTTGCTGTGTAACAAATAGTTCCAAAGTAGCTTACAGTATGACCATTTGTTTAACTCCTGATTCGGTGGGCCTGCAGTTTGGGCTGGCTGAGCCAGCCTGATCTGAGCTTGGCTGAATTCCTTCTGTGTACACACATATGACCTGCTTCTGGCTATTGGCTGGGGCCCTTTGGTTCTCTTTCATGAGTCTCTTATTCTCCAGCAGACAAGCCCATTTCATGGCTGCTGAGCAGAGTTGGGGGTAGGGATCCTGAGGCATAGATTCAAAACAGTGTTCATCCTTCTCATTTTGTGGGACAAAGAAAGTTCTAAGGAAGGCCAACCCAGAGTCAAGGGCTAGAGAAGCAGACATCATTCTTAGATGACAGGACTGACAAAGTCACATTGCAGAGGGCATGGGTACAGGTAAGGGGAGAGAATTAGGAGCACGTTGGCACTGCACCAAAGGACTCTGTAGGGACCCGCCAGCACCTGCAGTCCAGTGCAGGGGACAACAGGTTGGCCAGCTGGTGGAGGGGAGCCATTAGGCACTGCCCTCCCCCAAATGGGTCTCTAGCTCCCATCTTGAGCTGTATCATGAAACTTCTCAGCCCAGAGGAAATATAGAGGCCTGCACCAGGGGACATCTCTAACACCGGATATCAGTGCTTCCCCTCAGGAAGATATACTGTCTACTCAAACCTATCAGACTGACATCTCTGCACCGCTCTTTCCCAAACTGCTCCATGAGACACTGGTGCTCACCCAGCCCTCAATGTCCCTAGGGTAGCCACAAGGCACGTGAGCAGTTAAAGGCTCAGTAGAGCCATCTTACTGCCCTGTGCTCCTGTCACCCTGCAACTCTGTCCCAAGCACCCGTTTTCACTTTCTAATGACAGTTTGCCATGGAACCTTTCTCAGGAAATGCTGCTGTGATCAGGGAGGCAAAGGGCACTTCGGTTTCAGGACTAAATGAGAGTCTGGGGTATTAGAGGTGGGTGGGTGGCAGGGGCCACATCAGAATCAGTCCTGGCCTTTGGTGGCCAGAGCTCCTGGTATGTGCCTTCTCAGAGTCCATGGAGAACCCTCATGTCACTGCCCAAATGGATTGCCATCACTCTCCTGCTTCCTGCACTTCACGCCTTCTTTCCAGGAGAGGCTTTGTCCCTGCACCCCCGCCCTCCAGCCCTGAGGTCTTTTAAGAAATTCGCACACACTAGGTGCTGGCTGGGCCCCAGGTATCACTGTTCTGCTGTGAACTCTCCTGCCTGCGTCAGGCAGCTACCTCTGCCCTGGTCAGTGATTGCTCCTGCTGGGGGGCAAGGAAAGAGGGCAATGGGAGGAACATCAGGAGTCCAGTAGGCTAAGGAGAAGATGGAGAAGGCATCTCAGGCAGGAGAAGGAAAAGCTGAGAGGGTAACTAATCTTGATCTCATTGATGCTGTTAGGAGGGACGATTTCACTCTGAAAGCACAGGTCAGGCTACAGGTCAAAGACTGAAGGCAGATAGGACCAGAACGCACTTGTAGCCATTGGGCCTTTGGACCCCGGAGCAGTAACCAAAGGGTCTGTAGAGTCTCCTCCAAGGGTAGAAGGTTGGGAGGTCAGGGGGCCTTAGGGAGGGTATGAGCCAGGGCGCTCTGATTCCAGGGTGATTGGTTTTAGGGTAACAGTCCTATGGGTTTGTTTTCCTCTTTTGTTTCACCACCTGTAGGCGTGGTACCCAGCTACACATCAATCCGTGGGCCTGTGTCTCCGACTGTCTCCTTCCAGCCCCTGGCCCGTTCCACCCCCAGAGCAAGCCGCTTGCCTGGACCCGCAGCGTCAGCACCAAACACTGGCACCTCCTCTCCCTCTGCTGGCTTACCCTCTGCAGGGGGTGCTGGTGACCAGGTTGGGGCTCCCATCAGCTCCACAGGGCATGGCACAGGGGTGTCTACTAACTCAGTGACCGCCAGCACAGTGGTTTCCAAGGGGCCCCCCACCACAGCAGGTGCCAGCACAGTGCCTTCCAAGTTGCCCACCAGCTCAAAGACCCCACGTACAACTAACGTACTCACCAATCTAGCACCATCCAAACTGCCTGTCAACTCCGCGCATGTTGGCACCATACCATCCAAGGTGCCTTCTGACTTGGTGTCTGATTACAAGATGCCCATGAGCACAGTGCCCACCAAAGTGCCCGCTACCAAGAGCAGCAGCAGGCCCGCCAAGGTGAGTCCTCACCCTCCTAGCAGAGACCCAGACCCCTTTCTCCAGGCCTCTCGTGAGACTCTTTCTGGTCTCCATTCTGACTCCAGCCTGGGCTGGCCCAGGCCCTCTTTTTGAGGGTTCTAGAGACAGCTGAGAAGCAGCCTCCTCCCATCCCTCACTGTGTCTTTTAGCGTAATAACAGTTATCGGTGCTCGTAAACGTAGGTGACTCAGGAGGGTCAGGTGTGGTGGCCGCCCCACCGGTCACGTGCAGGAATCCATCTCGATTTGAACAGCTCTGGGATAAGTTTAGAAGGCCATTTTGCAGATGAAGCTGTGAGCGGGAGAGCAGGGTGACCTGTCCATCGTCACCACTGGGATACCCAGCCAACCCCTTAAGGGGCTGTGAGGAGGGACCATTTAACTCTATGGTTTTGCAGGTAGCAGTCCCAGCCTGTCTAGCCCGCTGACCCCTCTGTGCCTGCACATCTGACCCTGCCGTTACTGCCTGGAGGAGCCAGTCCATGGGGGCTCCTGGGCGCATAGCCAAGCCTCTGAGCTGGTAGTTACCCTGTGGCCCTCAGGCCCAGACAGAATGTGCATGCGTCATGGGGTCACATACCACCTAGGGCCCTCTGGGTGGAAATGAGCTCACAGGCAGACCATTGAGTAGAAAGGGGGCTTCCCCGAAGGTCACCACGGATGCAGGACCTTTGTTCCCTTCTTTCCCACTGCCCTCTTGCACTATCAGTGGCCTGAGCCCCATGCGAGTGCTCATGGGCACCACGGGCTGGAGCTGGGTAATTGGGGTCTTAGTTCATGCCTTGGCTTGGGAATGAGCTACCCTTCTAGTCCCCCTTACTTTCTTTCCCAGGAGACTCCAGCGTCCCCAGTGTCCACTGATGGGGCTGCTGGAGGCTGCTCGCCCTGCCGAGACCACAGCTCCAGCCGCCAGAACTCGGGACCCGAGCTGAGCAAGCCTGATGTGCTAGTCTCCCGGCTCGACAGCCAGCCCTTCTCGGGCTGCACGGAGGACCTCGCCATCAGCTACAGCGACTCCTTTGACGCCGGACCCGATAACGCCCCGGAGGAGAATGAGTACATGTCAGTGGACACTATTAGGATCCACGTGGCCGAGGACCCCAGCGCTGACCTCTCGGGAGGCAACCCGGGGCCGTGCTCTGCCCCAGAGCCCCAGGAGGAGAAGTTGCCAGGTGTCTGGGCCTCCTGGGTTTCACGGTTGTGGGCTGGAGCCCTGGTGGTCGCACTCCTGGCCTTGCTGTACCAGCGGCAGCGCCTGCTCCAGTGAAGTCACTTGCCGCTCCGCACCACTGTCCCCCGCAGCACATCAGCCCAGGCCAGGGAGCCTGGTATGCTGCCTGCCTGGTCCCTTTCCTGGGCTGGCAGGGGCTGGTCGGAGGGGAGCCAGGGGCACATGGGGCTGGCGGAAGACTGTGGTTTGGACAGACTGGGGCCTGGAGGCAGCCTGTCCAACCCAGTCTGTGCCCTCAGGTTCCCTTACCACCTCTGCTGTAGGCCCCGGGCCTCACCCACTGAGGATTGTCCCCCTTGTGCTCTGGAGGCGCCACCCTGTCCAGATCATACCCCTCTTTGCCCAAGCCAACGGGGGTCTTCAGTGTTCTCCCATCCTGCCCTGGTCCCCTGTGGCCCATAGCAGATGCGCAGGGTGGGGGCCCCACAGTGCTGCCCCCCCCCCCCCCCCCCCCCAGAGCCCCAGCCTGAGGCTATTTGCCCCAGGAGCAGCAGGGTGACCGTGGAAAGTTCCCGGCACCTCCAGTCTCCCTCCCGTGCCAGGCAAGTAGGGCAGGGAGGTCCGGAGCTCCCTCTGCCTCCTCACCTGGTCGTGCTCCTTCTCTGTGGGGTTGGGAAGGGTCACTACAGGCAGAGCTCAGGCCAAGATTTGGATTTCAGCTCCACCCCTTGCTGGGCTGCATGGCCTCGGCCGTGGCTTATGATCAGGCTTCTCCAGACTTGTTTCCCACACCCATGGTGCGTGTCATGACCTTTTTTGCACTGAATTCTTCTGAGATTGAAGCAGACAGCTGTTTGTCAGGTGCCTGTTCTAAAGCATGTAGCCACTAAATGCTTCTCTCCCTCTCCCCTGCCCTTCCTGGTAGATGTGAGGCCATGAGAGCAGCGTGCCCATTGGGGAAGAGGGCAGCTCTGCAGCCCGGGGCAGGTAGCTCATCCCGCACTGCGTCTCACTAGCCACTAGCTCTGTGCTCTTGGGCAAAATATTAACCTCCTGTGCCTCATTTTTTTTCACCTGTGAAGTGGGAATGAAAAGTAAAATTATGTATGTCTCCTAGTGTTGTGAGGATTAAATGAGTTTACCTTTATAAATCTTAGAATGCTTCCTCGTATTTATTAAGGGCGGGATCATATTATTATTACTATTCAAGTGTGGAGGGACAACAGACGATACTTGCCCCTTATTTTATCATGGGCATTGGGGGGTTGTGAGGAGAAAGGAGGGAGGCATATCCACGGGGAAGCTGTATAGGCTGGGGCCTGAGATGCCCCTCAGCAGCCAGGTGGGTTTGGGGATGTGCCCTTGTTGTTTCTTTGCAGTGGGCATCACCGGGCAAGGGGTGGGCATAGGAACCTCAGGAGCCACTTTCTTTCTGGACTCTGCAGGGGACAGGGACCAGAGTCCTCGGGATCCACCAAGGGGTGGGGAGGGGGTTGCTGTGACACCCCCGCCTCCTACCCAAACTGTCCGTCTTCAGGATTCTGCACTCTGCCTTGGCTGCCACAAGCTTTCTCTGCAACCTTATGGCCTCATGACCTCTCGTGATCTCATTGACCTCTATGCTGAACTCAACAAGCTGCAGCTTGAAATCAGGAGCCATCCCTACTATATCATCGTTGCCCTCCCACCCCCGTTTTAATAAAAGGAAGGGTACATGCAGGAATGAAGGTGGTAGGCAGGCAGGCGGGAAGAGACAGAAGGAAGAGACATTCCATTTATTTTATTTACTTGTTCCTCTTGGTTCTCCCCAGACCTGGGTCTTGAACCTGTGTCCTTGGGTGTATGTGGACCATGTCCAGTGGCTTTATTTGCTAGGTCATCTCCCACGTTTGCTCATACCCTGCCTCTGTGCACTCCTGCCCCTGCCTCCAGGTACCCAGCTCTGTGAACAGTTCATGTGCAGGTACTGATTTTAACGTGTTATTTCCCAGGGTAGCTTGAGGGGAAAAATCAAAGTGAAGTCCCAAAGAATGATGCCGCAGTGCTGGCACTTGAAGCATGGTCATCAGCCGTTGCAGGAGACACATCTGGGAGGGTCATCAGGGAGGTGCTGGAAGTGATAGCTCACCCTGAAAATCACAGGTCCCCTGAGCTCACCTTTCTGTCCTCTTCCCGTGACCCCGGGCCCTGAAGTTCCTCGCTGGGGCGAGTGTGGTCACCACAGCACCCCTCACTCAGCTGCTGCTGACAAGGGTGGAAACAGTGCAAAGGGCTGCTCTTACCCGTACTGTGTGCCAGGCATGGGCCAAGGGCTTTCTCTGCATTAATTCACTTAATCCTCACAGTGACCCTATGAAAGGGTTACCACGAGGACCCAATTTACAGCTCTTCTGTAAGACTGGGTGGGAGGAAGGGCCAGAGGGGAAACTGCCAGGGAAAACGGACCCCTGAGCCCCAGAACTGCATGTTCTCTATGAACTTGACCCACAGGTGATTGAAGTGTCTGGAGCCTGGAATCCCACACAGGAATTGTTTCCACACGAGCACATCCCTCCTGTCACAGTGTCAGCACCTGTCACTGCTGTATTAGTGTAGTAACGTGCAATGAGTTACTAACTTAGTCTCCAGTATGTTATAATAATATGACTATAATCGTGTGTGCTGAGGCTCAGCGCCTAAAATACCCCGCCTCAGGAAGCTAGTTTGGTTTTGCAGACATTGTTCATCACAGGAGTCCCCTGTGTAGACACCTTTTTACCCTCCAGTAGTGGGGGAGGGCTCACAAAGTGGGGTGGAGACAAATAGGCTTTCAAATTATTCATTCATGTGTTTATACAACAAATATTTATTTTGCATCTACAATGAGCAAAAAGTCCTGGAGATGCAGAATAATAAAGCAGATTCCACCAACAGAGCTTCCGTCCTTCACTAATAATGAGTGGACTTAAGGATTGTTCCTGAGCTTGGGGTGGAGAGATGAGGAGGGACAAGGGTTGTTCTGATCTAATAGGGTTGTACTATTAATACTTACAGAATCCAGAGAAACAGTAACAATTTAAAGTCTAGGGGGTAAGGTAAATGTTAAATAAAAATTTACAAAGAAACCCACTCAAAAGGCTAAAGTGAAAGTGTCTGACAAGATCAAACACTGATGAAAATGGTAATGAAGCTCAGCCTTCTGGAGGAATGTCAGTTGGTAGAGCCCTGCTGGAAATCTGGCAGGGTCTGCTAAAGCTGAACATGGCATCACCTGTGACCCAGCCATCCCCTCCTGGAATTCACAGCAGGAACAAGTCCATTGCAAAGTGTTTCTAACTGCGCTGTTCGTAATAGCTTCACACTTAGCCGGTAGGTGGACTGACAGAGTGAGGTAAACCCTAGTCAGCAATGGGTCTGAATGAAAATGTTTCCACATACACACACACACACACACACACACACACACACACACACACACACGAATAACACAGATACCATGTTGAGAGACGTCAGCACACAGAAAATGCTCACTGTATGAGTCCTCATAAAAAACTACAGAAATAAGCGAAGCTGATCTGTGGTGGTGAGTTGGAAAGTTTCCTTGGGGTGGGGGGTGCGGCTAGAGCATGGGGGCAGTGGAGGAGGCTCTTCCTCCTGCACTGGGTGCTGGTTTCATGGAATGAAATCTTATGCTTAGGTTGTGGCCAGACTTCCTATTGGAGATCAAGAGACAACCAAGATCACCCAAATAAGAACAGAGGTTGTGTAGTGAGAACTTCCAAGCAAGTCGGCCAGCATCACTTCCTTTGGCAAGGAGGGCCTGAGGCGGACAAGGAGTGGGAGGCTTTGTGGTGAGGAAAGGAGGGGAAGGCTTCCTTCAGGGCTGCTGTGATTGTAGTTGTTTGGCCTGGGGTGCTGGAGGCTGGCTACTAACAGGGCAGCTCTGTGACTGGCTTGGGGAGCACACTTGACCTTCTCTGGCTGGTCCTGCGTTGGAAGACAGCGGGTGGTGGTTGGGGGCTGGGATGAAGCTGGCAGATGTCGACCCAGTCTTGATTTTTCTGCCTCATAGATGGTGGTTTGACTTTCCAGGCTGGTGACAGCGGAGGTTCAGTTCTGAATTATTTTACCATACATGGTCTGTCCATTGGCCCCTTGTGTATTTAGTCTCTCAGAGGGAAGGACACTGGCTGAGGGGCCACCACTGGAACAGAGGACCAGCTCCCCTCCCTCCCTGGGTCAGTGTTGCCACCTGTGAGGTGAGACCAACGGCTTGAAGCTTCTGCTCCAGCCACCACATCTCTCTTTTAAGGTCTGGCATAAAGCCTCGCTCCTATTGCAGGTCTTATTTGCTCAGACCCCTCTCACTTACTAGGTCTCCTAAATTCCCATGGTTTACCTCAAACTCTACAGCATAAACCCCCATCTCCCTGCCTGCATTTTTTTTTTTTTTTTAAGAAAGTGTATAGGCAGGAATGAAGGTGAGCAGGAAGGCCAGTAGAAAGAGAAAAGAGGAAGAAATGTTTATTCTTATTTAGTTGTTCATCAGGGGACTTCCTCCACCCTAGGTCTTGAACTCAGGTCCTTGGGATGTACTGAGACTGTGCCAGCTGGAGGCTGCAGACTTAACCACTAAGCCGCTAGGGAAAGCCCCTCCCCCTCTTTTTTAAAAGAAAAAAATGCAGGCAAGAATGAGTTAGGCAGGCAGTGGGCAAGCAGGAAGAGAGAGGAGGAAGAAGCATTTTTCAAATTTAGTTCATTTTGTTTTTTCTCCATCCTAGACCATGAACCTGGGTCCTTGAGTTGTATATGGACTGTACCTTAGGTACAGGCTTAACACCTGAGATACCAGGGCAAGCCATTGCCTGCATTTTTAAAGCCTCATCTGAGTATCTTTCTTCTACTTACTGCTGTTTCTATTAAAAACAAAAAGTGCCCCTCACCAAACTACTTTTTACTGAAGTAAAATGCACTTATATGAAAAGGATACTCAGAATCAAAAAGGGGACAGCAAGAAGGGTAGAAGCAAGAAGGGAGAGGACATGGGAGGGTGGGAGGTGAAGAAGGGGAGGAAGCCCCAGGTTCTAGTTCTGGGTCCACCACAGTCATCTCCGGGTCTCCCTGACTCTCCCTGAGGCCGAACCAGGTTATGTCAAATTCTTCTGGCAGAGCTCAGTCCCATCAGCCCTTGGGTGTCCTTGGCTCCTTCAGCTGTACTGCCCCCTCCCCCCACCAGCTAGACCGTCTGAATCACTGATTTCCTAGCAATCAGACGCTGTCTTCTGTTTAATCAATTCACTTGTATTTAACATAAGAAGAAAGAAAATCCTTTCATTATCGCCTGCAGCTGGAAGTCGGCTTGTAACGGGAGGCCTAGCCCAGGGAACTGGGAAAGAGAGAAACTGGTAATTGCTCAACGAATTACTATTTTTCCTACTTGCTGACACAACGAAGTCCTTAGAATCGGGGGTCCATGGATACTCATCCCCAATAGTTATGCTATTATTACTCGTAGAACTTCCGGCCCTTTAACTCCTTCATTCAGCCCACAGTTAGAAGGCTCTACTACAGCCTCGTCTGCTTGCAGTGAGGCACTTCGGTGACGGTAAACTGAAGTGTCATGGGGTGGAGGTTTGTTCAGGGCCTCTCCTCTTTTCCATACACCTTCGCTCAGACAAGCTTCTCTCAGAGCCGTGGCAGGCTGTCACCTCCTGGCTGACTCAATAGCTCCTTCCTTCCCATCCACTGGAGTCGGATTGGGGGGGTCCTCCCCTCTGAATGTTCCTCTTCCTTATGGTCTCTTTAAGACCAATCTTAAAAATTAAAATTCAAAAATATGCAGTGTTCTACGGGTCAGTCAGTCTTCAGTATCGATACAAATCCTCTGGGGATCTTGTGAAAGGAAGTAACTTGCTGCCATTTCTAAGGAATCTTTTTTTTTTTTTTTTGAGTAAAGACACAGCAACAATTGAAAATGCGCTTCACTCCTTTGCAATCCTGTTTTCTTTTTAGGCCTTTGAAAGACATATGAGAGACATGCCTTGCCTTTCTCCACAACCTTCCGTGCCATTCTCAAGCCCTGACTTAATCCCACCCTTGGCTGGGGGCCAGGATGCTCTGTGAGGCCCTGTTCATAGCCCTGGGGTGCGGGGTCCTCTGGGCTCCAGAATCCTCCTCAGCCCCCTGTAGTACCCCACAAAGTGTCTCCAAGCTTAATGGGCCTTTGTTGAACTGAACTGAGTTCATGCAGCAATCCAAACAATTTGGCCATTGTTTGAGTTGGTGAGGACCCTGTGGTGCTGTGTTTCCCCAGCCTGGCCCCCACGTGCAGGGTGAGTTACTCAAATCACTGATGAAAGAGAACAGGGCGAAGACAGAGATTTGCTGAGCAGCATGTGAGGGTTCAGGGTGCTTCATTTTTTTTTTTTTTTACAAAGCCCACATTTCTCTTCTGAATCCTGATTGTGCGAGACTTCCTTAAGCGCCTTGCTGAAGCCGTGAAGCCACAGCACCTACACCTTTCTCTAAGTTACTAGCTAGTACCACCTCAACAAAGGATTCATTGCTGATTTGTGTTCAGTGCTTACTACATGCCACAGATATGCCGTTTGTATATATCATTTTACTTTCCCCTCAAATCCATTAAAATATTTTTCTTTCTTTTAAAAGACAATATATATTTATATTTTTGCTCTTGTTCTAGTTAAAATATAGTGGGAATCTACCAACATCCTTTTGATGGCTGCATAGTGTTCCATTGTGTGGACGTGTCACAGTTTATTCCACTGAGCGTTAGCGAGGTTAAACACTTGCTCCAAATCACCACACTAGTGCAGCCAGAATCAGAACCAGGACTGGGGTGACTCCAAAGCCTATGTTCTAAAGTGACGCTTCCCAAAATGTAATGCCTATATGAATCAGCTGGGGCTCTTGCTAAAAATGGGGAGAAGGTGGGTCCGTGTTGGGGACTGAGATTCTACATTTCTTACAAGGACCTGCTTATGCCAGAGCAAGGCCCACACAGAACAATGGTCTCAACTTTGCATACTGGGAACAGCTGGAGAATATTAAATACTACTGATGCCTGGGTCTCATCTGCAGAGATGCTAGCTTCATCTATCTGGGATGTAGTCTGACTGTCTTTTCCCCACCAAAACTCCTCAGGTGATTCCTGGATCTAACCTGGGCTGAGATCTACTGTCCTGTAACCTGTGTGTTCTGAGGAATTCTCTGACTATCACTAACCTGCTCCTGTCATGCTGACTCCTGGACAGGAATTGATTGGCATCGGCTGATTTCTAATCTAGAGCAGCCTGGTGCTATATTATAGTGCCGCTCTAATTTCCTTATCTGGAGTTAGTTTTCCTATCACATCTGATGGCCCACTGTGTGCTATCCATAAACCTCTTAGGCCCGGGGACAGTATACAAGGATGAAAAAGCCACAGGTCCTTCTGTCAAGATGTTTACAATCCAGCCTTTTCTCTTTGAGGTAAGCCTCAGAAACAGTAAGAATAATAGAGACTTGAGGGCCATTGTGCAGTAGAGCCTTGTGGCTTAGGTGGCTGAGTTGGCTAAGCTGGTTAAGGTGCAGACCATGTAAAGCCCAGGACCAAGATCAAGACATAGGGAGTGGGGTTGAGTACAAAAAACAAACAAAAGAATAGAGAGTAGAGGTTTCTGGGCCAAAGCACCATACCCCTTTCTGTTTCTCAGAGAGACTGAAATAAGACTGAGTGGTGAAAATACCAGAAAGCACACACCCAAATTCCTGACACCCAAAGAGGAGGTATTAGGGCCCGGCTAGGCATGCTCAGTTTCTTCTTTCAAATTTACCAATCATATAACACATCCTTCCTCCAATAAGGGGGAAGGGGTCCTTGCCTTGTACTACATAAGCAGCTGTCCTCTCTCGCTGGGCTTAGGCCCAGCCCAGTGCCATGAGATAGGAGCTCTGTGGCTCCTAGATCTGTCAGATTGATTAGTTAGGTTCCCAGAAGTCCCATCCAGGAGAATTAGGTCACTATATATACCTCATCCTTCAGGACTAATTGGTGTCTATATATTTTTAATGGAAAGGTGCAGGCAGGAATGAAGGCAAGCAGAGACAGGCAGGTAGGAAGAGAGAGGAGAGGAGGAAAAAACACTTCTGTTTATTTGTATGTAGTCCATCTTGGTTGTTCTACCCAGCACCAGGAGAGAAACCCAAGTCCTTGGGGATGTATGTAGACTGCGATTGGCCAGAGGTAGTGAATTTAACCATTTAACTACTACTTCGCCAGGGTGCACCCCAACAGGTGTTTATTTAGAAGACATATATATATGTGTATATGTGTGTGTGTGTGTGTGTGTGTGTGTATTACATTTGGGCTTTTTCGTTAAGGCCTCATTCATTTACAGTTCTTTATTTTAAATTTATAATATTTCAGGTGGAGGCCACTTTGATTTTTCTTCTAAATATTTCTTCAAAAATATTAATTATGAGCATGTGCTAGTTCCTCTGAAAACAGGAAAGATCAGTGATGCAGGGTTCCTGCCTCATGAAATTATAGTCTAGTGGAGACATGTGTGCGAAATGAGAATCAAGAATACAAAGAAACCAGATTTGACTTCCGTGAAGGAAATTATACTGTAGAATAATGAGGAGAGTTTTCTCATGTGGCCCATTTCAAGGGATGAAATCAGATATTTACAGAAAGACCTGGTGCACACATTTCCGAGTAGCGTAATCCACAACAGCCAACACGAGAAACAACCCAAATGCCCACCAGCTGTCAGTGGATAAAGAAAGGAAGGTACATCCATATAACGGAGTAACACTCAACAATAAAACGGGAACACATGACTTACACACTAACAACAGAGATACATCTCAGAAACATGATGCTGAGAAAGAGAAACCAGACTCAAGAGTATATACTAAATGATTCTATTTAAATGAAACCCTGGGAAAGACAACTATAACCCATAGAGACATCAGCTCCGTGGTTGCCCGGGATCAGGGGTAGGAGTGCTTGGAGAGCCATCATGAGGGTGAAGTGTCTGACTGTGTGAAAGTGGCTACATTTACTCAAGCTGCACTGAAAATGGATGCATTTTCTTACATGTAGCAAATTATGTTCTAATCAAGTTGATACAAACACAGTTGGAATGAGAGGAAGAAAATGAAAAACAAAGGCAGGCGATGGCGGAGGAGGGGAAGCAATACTTACGTGGAGAGGCTGGTGCTGAGGGGATGTGAGGGAAGAACATTTAAGCTGACCTCTATGCATGAAAAGCACCAAAGGAGTGAAGGGTAAAGGTGGACCAGCTGGGGCAGGAGTAGTTCTGCAGCAGGAGCAGCAAATATGAAAGCCTTGAGGTCCCTTGGGAAGAGCCAAGGAAACCACTTTTGCTGTGATAAATGAATTTGATGAATATTGTCTCGGAGATGTCTGACTCCCTTAAAGTAACAAAATACCTTTGAAGAATTTGAGTAACTCCGCCTCCACCCCACCTGCAAACACTAATGACTAATAACTGAGCCATCACAGTATTCATTGGTCGAGTCCCAAAAGGACTCCTGATGATACTTTATAAGCGCTTCATTTAAGTCTACCTATTAGGGTGCTTGAGAGTAATACAAACAGCATTTCATGAAAATGGCTAATTTCACACTTTCATTAATGCAGATTGGTGTTGTCTTTCAGTGAATATGACCAGTCATAGGAATTTTTAGAGTGGGGACAATATAGAGAGTTCTGTAGTTGCCTCCATCTGAAAAAATAATGTAGACAACTTTCCCTTTGTGCATTTGAGGATCTTTGAGAAATGGGCTCTAAGCCCTATGGTAGGAAAGTTATAATTTGGAATACTGGGAGAAGATAGGATAAGTGGCCTTGCATATGAGGACTTGGTTTCCATCATTATTTTGACTACTACACTTTGGTTCCAAGTTAGAGAAGACAATAATAAGCTAGATTTAAAAAAAACAAACAAACAGTATTGGGTTGGGTTGAGGGGAGACTGGATAAATGTGTTTTAGTATTATAGGGGGGAACCCCAAGACAGAAGTGTGTTCTCCCAGGAAATAAGAGAAACAATCAGTACTGGAAGAGCTGGAAATGCATTACTTTTGTTTTGGTCTGAGCATCTGCTCATTTTTGGGTCTCTCAGCTGATCAGTTTTCTCTGCTCCTTTGCTTGCATAGAGAATGTGACATCATATTTTGCAAAGTGTGTCCCCATTCCAAGGTGGTGGGACTATGAAGCATAAACATGGCTGTTGGGGCCTAACCCACAGATGAATAGGGAGATTTCTTGGAGAAGAGGGAATGGTTGTGAGCTGGGTGGATACCAAGCATTGCCTATTGCAAAGATATTAGTATTTTAAAGGATCCCCAAATTGCTCTTGCTACTATAGTATTTATTTGTCAATGTGTGTGTGTGTGTGTGTTACTCTGTGGAAGGCACTGTGAGGGGTAGAAAGATGCAAACTCTTATTCTAATAGCTCTCATAATCTAGTTGGGATTATGAAACACATACATTAAGAATTTTAAGACAAAGAAGTATGTGATGAATGTAATTAAGAGTGGCCTACATGGTGTGCCCTTGTGGTATTAATGGTTTAGTTTGTCACCTTTGGGGGAGTGCAGTTCACATATATCTCAGGTACCCAGATTTGCATCCTGGGGCCAAGGAAACAATCAAGATAAACAACTGAAAAAAACCCAAAACACAAAAAGATGGTGACATAAAGGGTGCACCCTGGTGACTCAAGCACTAAGCTGATGGCTGAGGCAGAGACCATGCAAAGTCCAAGGACCTGGGTTTGCTATGGGAACAGGGAGGGGTAGGGCAATGAGAGCCATAAAAATAAACAAATAAAAGTGCTTCCTCCTCTGCTACCTTCCTTCCTTCCTCCCTTCCTTTACTTAAAAATGCTTTTTCCTCCTTTCCTTTTTAAGAGTGACATGCATATTATCAAAATCAGAAGGTTCAGATAACTTTATTGGTAACCGATAATGATTTCAATGATGAGTTATCATTTGGGTTAAACCATGGAAATAAGTTGGATTTCAATAAGTAGAAATGTGGTGAGAAGGAATTTCATGTAGAGACAAATGATGAGCCAAAGCTTAGGGTTGGGTAAGAGAAATGGTCTATTTGGATGACTGAGAATTTTTTGCTAGAAAATGTTACGCAAACATATGGGAAGTAATGGGGAAAAAATGGAAAGATGCTAAATGGTGGGGCTCATTGGATGTTAAGTTGTTTGGAATTCATTCTGTAGGTAAAGCAGCCACCAGAATTTTTTTTTTTTTTAACAAAAGAAAGATGATTAACAAAACAATGCTTTAATAAGATTAATCTGGAAACAATTTGCCAGGGGAGCAGAGAAACTGTAGATAGAGCCATTGCTTAGTAGGTAATTGAAATAAATGACTGATTGGAGCTTCTTTGTGATAGCTACTAGACACTCTGAGTGCCTATGATGACTTGAAATGTGACAAGTGCTACATGTTGAAATGATAATATTTTGGATATGGTTAAATAAAATATATGATCAGGAATAATTTCACCTGTTTCTATTTTGTTTTTACAATGTGGTTACTAGAAATTTTCAGTTATACATGTGGTTTTCATTCTTTCTGTTGAATAGTGCTGGATTCAAGCAAAGGAGAGAATGAGAAGGAAGAATCAAGTTATCAGGGCAACAGAAATAGCAGTGCCATCAAGAGATCTAAGGAAAGTGGAGCTAAAAGAGGGCAAACTTGCCTTCAGACAACAGGTGCTTTTACAAATAGGTTTATTGGAGAATGAAAATACTAGCCTTCAAGCTTTCAAAATAGAAACTAGATTGCCACTGACTTTAATGTGACAGAATTACAAGTGATTTTAGAAAAGAATTTCTCAAAGTGTTATGGGGAATAAATTCTGTAAAATAAGTTCCATGTTCAATGACATCTGGAAGATAGCTGAAGACTCTTCCTCTTTCTAGAGCCTACCTTTCAGCATATTAAAAACTTTAAGAAGTTGCACTTAACTTTTCTTCGTATTTCGCAAACTTATTGTTGTGTATTTAGCAACTATTAAAGTGTTAAAACTATTAGAGTTTATCTAGTAATTATACCCAAATCAAGGCTATTTAGTCAAAGACAAGAAGGTCTTGAGTTTGAAAACTAAGACATTTTCAACCCTTTCAATACTTGGGAAAGAGTAGACTCTTCTATAGCTAGGAAACTCTTGAGTTCTAAACTCATTGTATTTCATCCCGGATTTTCTGTTTTCCCGAGACAAATTGAGCTTTATATGTAAAAGCAGGCAATACTTTCATATTGCCTTTGCACACTGGTCAGGCCACCTGAATGCAACACACTAGTGTGTGTGTGTGTGTGTGTGTGTGTGTGTGTGTGTGTGTGTGTGCATGTGCAGACCACATACAGCACTCGTCTTTATCATTCTTCAGTAGTGGATAAGGGCCAGAGATCAGGCCTTGGTAGAATGTCTAGGGGCTTAAAAACTTCCTATGATTCATATCTTTCTCCTGAGTGACAAGATTTCCCCGTTCCCGACAACATTACACTCTGAATAAAGGTCCTCTGCTTGAAAGGGGCCTGATCTATACCCTTCATTTCATTGTGCACAACAGAGCATGCTGAAAGGAGAACTTGGTTTATAAACCTCTGTGGCCTGAAACTCTTGTGATCATACTTTACATTTTATTCTCTGGTGATGTTTTACTTCAGCTGCAAGAAAATGCAATAGAAACTCAGAAAGGGTCTATTCCCTAGAGAATAGAGCTGCAGATGTGATTCATTGGGGGACACAGAGCAGACTGTAGGTTCAGAGATGACCTCCGGTGATTCTCTTTCTCCTGGTCTTATACATCCTTGGATAGTACCAATCCACGTCGAAGAGGGCTGATCTGCATAGTAAAAGGGTAATGCAGAAATAGGCTTTGTCTTAAAAGACATGTGGCTTCTGTCTAGTTTTCGCTTGGATCACTAGCTCTGGGAGAAGCCAGCTGCTATGTGGTGAGGATATTCAAGCAACCTTATGGAGAGGCTCTTGTTGTGGGAGTTGAGGCCTCCTGGCAATAGTTAGCACTGACTTTCCAGTCATGTGAGTGAACCATCTTGGAAAAAGATCCTCCTGTCCATGATACCTTCCAATGACTGCAATCTCATGGAAGACATTGAGTCAGAACCACCCTACCAAATCACTCCCACATTCTCGACTTATAGAAACCGAGTTAATAATACATATTTATTACTATTTTAGGCCATTAAATTTATTTTTTTAACCTAACCATAGGCAACTAATATGGTAAATGTGCATTCTGTATGACGTTATATCCCTGGACTGGTTCTAGATTTGCAAGTCTTTACTTTAGAATTTAGTTAGTTCTCCTGAAGCGTTATGCTTACCATAACCCTTGTGCTTCATAGGCCAGAAAATGGATTCTCTCCAAGGATTAATACCTAAGAGAAGTGATAAAGAACTTAATAACACTTTCCCTAGAAAATAAACTATTATAATAAGCACAGAAAAAGGAAACCTCTTAATTGCTACTTACATTTCACTTTTTGAAAGATAATCTAAGCTTAATCATGGGCTTACTTTGCTTCAAAGCAAATTTTCAACCTTTTTTTAAAAATAAATGTTTAATTTAAATATCATAAAGAAAATTGCACAAATCAAATGAACATTGATGAAATATTACAAAGTGAACACACTCACCTATTCACCTCCCAGACCAAAGACACCAAACAATACTAGTCCTTGGTGCTTTCTCAACATTACTTCATATAAATAGAATCCTAGAGTAAACACATTACTCAATTTATTTGCATTTCTGATTTAGGATTATAAGCCTCTTGCCTAATTGTCATTAGTACATGCTTCACCTATTATTTTGGATAAACTTTAGTGATAGCTACAGACTGTCAGCA
This sequence comes from Solenodon paradoxus, assembly GCA_004363575.1. Classification (NCBI taxonomy): domain Eukaryota; kingdom Metazoa; phylum Chordata; class Mammalia; order Eulipotyphla; family Solenodontidae; genus Solenodon; species Solenodon paradoxus. The sequence goes on along the minus strand of RJWH01004431.1, from coordinate 58,688 downwards.
AGTTCACACTAGAGAGTGAAGCCCATATATGTATTTAAGGAGAAAAATCTTCCAATAATTAACTGGCATTTCACCAAATCTGTGTTTTTCTGATATTATCAGAAAACAGAGTAGCTGAACTTCTTAGGAACACAGGTTGTTATTTTTTAAAGTATGTTCCTCTTGACAAGGTACCTCATCATCTAAACACTGCTGGGAGGATTAAGTAACATAAAGATACTCTCTACACTGTATAACTGTTTCATATATTCCAGCTATTGTTCTGATGTTGGCTTTATCTCAGCGGCCTTAGATGATGATGTATATATATATTTTTAATTAAAGGAAAAATGCAGGCAGGAATGAAGAAAAGTAGGCAAGGAAGAGGAAGGAGGAAGAAGACTTTATTTTTATTTAATTGTTGACATTGATTCCCCGCCCCCTCACCCCCCGGGTTTTTGAACCTGAAACCTTGGGATATTATGTGGATATATCCTGCTCCCACGTGTACTAGGCCCCTAGGACACTAGGGCACTGCCAGATGATGATGATTCTTGATTCTTCAGTTGATCTATCAGAGCACACAGCCTTGGTCAAGGAGGACCATATTTTGGGGGTAGTGTTGGGGGAAAAGAAAGGAAAGGCAGAAAGGTAGGCAGTGTTGGGCACTGAGAGTTATGAGTAGCTACAGGTGTTTTTGGCTCTTGTAGGCTTCATTAGGGGCAGCTTTCTGCTGGAGTTGGACTTTCCAGTTAGGAAATACGGTTTCCAGAGTTATTCCTACAGTAAGAGGTGTTAGTTTAATGGGAATTCTATTCAACAAGCACAAGTGAAGCTCATCTTTCTTGCTCAGTCTGCTACTAGCAGTCATTACAGGAAAAGTGAAGAAAATAAGGGCTCTCACCCATGGGACATTATAGTATCCCGGGGAAGCGGTTATGAAATAATTAGCAAGCAAGGTAAGTTCACAGGTCCTTTAAACTTGCATGAAAGTGAAGTGCCTGGAAGGTACATAGCAGGACTGGCTCATTCCAGGTTCGGGTAACCTCTGGGAGAATGGATGCTTGGAAGGCCCTTTGGTAGAGGTGAGAGGTCAAGATCTCAGAGCTGGAGGGACTATTTTTTCTCTCCCCCAAAAGGGCATAAGATGACCAAAAGCCAAACTTCAAAACAGCATGGCTCCAAGGTGGTCATCAACTCCTTTTATAACCTCCGCCCCGCCCGGTGCACCGCAGAAAGGGATTCGACTCTCCTTGAAAATGTCAACTGTACTTGCGGATTCCCCGCATCCTCTTTCACCACACGAGGGAGGTGAAGGATTTATAACCCACCTCTTTCTTCCAGTTGCCATGGAAACCAACCCGGCCTTTAATTTCTTCTGGTACTGGGAACATTCCTCCAACGGAGGCGGAACGTCGGGGGCTTAGCCCAAACGTGCCGGTGCAGCGCTGGGGAAGCGGGTGGTAGTAAAAAAAGAAATAGCACCGAGGAGTTGGCGGCCTCCACCGCAGCAGACGAAGGACAAAGGCTAAGTCCAGCCGCGGTTCAAGCCTTTCCTTTTGCTAACGACGGGCTTCCAGACGCCCAGATGCACTGCTGGGCTTGGAGGCGGCGCGAGCCCGGACAGGGCAAGGGAGAACAGCGGCGCGGGACTCGGGGGCGCGCGGCGTCCTCCCGGGAGAGTTCTAGGGATCTGAGGTGCCGACTTGTCCACCCGTGGGGGCGGGTGCCGAGGGATGAGGGGCGCAAGCACCTTCACCCACGCGTCCATTGGGCGACGCCGCCATCACTCTCATCTCAGTGACACCGCCTTCTCCATGTCCGCCGCGCCCGGACCCCTCCCTCGCCAGCTGCCTGCTCGGGAGCCTCTCATTGGATGGAGGCGCGGTCCATCCGCTTTGAGTCAGGAAGCTGATTCGGTAGAGCGCCTTCGGGCCGCCCCCAGCCTGCTTGGATTGGCTTGTTGCGCATTGGCGCAACGGAAGAGGCGGCCGGCGGAGGGTGCGTCTCACCTCCCGCTAGACTGCCGCGGAGAAGGCCACCAGGGCCAAGAGCTGGGGGGCTGGCTCGGGCGGCAGCTGTGGCTGCTGCGGATGGGATCGGGCCGGTTTGGCGCGCCCATGGAGCGCCACGGCAGGGCCACCGCTACCTCCTCCTCGTCGGGCCAGGAGCCGGCGCCCGGGGGTCCCGAAGTGCGGCGGCGGGAGCCGCTGCGGCGCCGGGCGAGCAGCGCGTCTGCGCCTGCGGCGGGGGCCTCCGCCTCCGCGGAGCGGGTAAGGCGGGACCGGCCCGGCTCCTACAGCGGCGCTACCTCGGCCTCACGCCAGCGCGTCGAAAGCCTCAGGAAGAAGCGCCCGCGTAAGTGTCCCGCGGGGCGTCCTCGGGCTAGCCCTGCCCCTTTCCGGCCGGCCGCCGTTTTTCCCGCGCGCTGGCGCGGGGGCTGTGTCCTTTCACGGTGGTCCCAGGCTGATTGGTGTGTAGGCTGGTACCCTGCTGGAGGCTTCAGGTCCTTAAAGGCGGGGGCCTCGGTAAGAGTTCGGCCCCCGCCGGGCCCTCCGCCAGTGGTCTGTGCTGCCGGGTCGTCGGAGTGGAGGCCCTTTCCTCCCTCTTCTTAAGCTCCTTGGGCGCGCGCGCGTGTGCGTGTGTGTGCGTGTGTGTGTTCGAAAGTCACATGACTTTATCCTCTAGTTGCCTTCTTTTGACTCTTTTCCACCGCCTCGCCCAGCCCCTCCCAAATCCTTTCCATCCTCTGTCTGTTATGTGGGTTTCCAAAGAGCTGCTCTCCCAGACGTTAAATCTTTTTTTGTCTGGAGATCTCGGTCTTACTGGAAAACGGTTAACTGCCCCCTAAGTTGCTGCAGGCCTCACACTGGACTCGGTGTTGTGTGCACGAAGCTTCGGCTGCTTTTCTTCCCGTGAGAATTCGAGTCATCTCTTATTCAGCTCTTTTTGCCCCCCCCATCTGTTTTCTGGTACGATTCAGGACTGTAGCATTCTGACCAGTGAGGCTTTTTCTTTAGAGGGAAAGCGACATCTTCCAGAACCTCGCCTTGGGAGTTGCACACGCTTTTTTAGAGAACCGGTGTCTCCATTTTATTATCAGGTTTCTTTTTCTGCATTGTGATCTAGTCCAAATATTTTTTTTTCCTTCACAGGTCTTCAGTTCAGGTCCTCTGTCTAGCAGACAGTGCTACTACTTTTAGATACTTTGACATGAGGTATACAAGATAGTGACATTTTACATATGGTTAGGATTTTTTTTTTCTTGCAGTTAATTCTTATTTCAGGAAATCAGCTTGTTTTAAATGCAGCTCTTGAGTGAGAGAAAGTGGCAGAATGAGTGTGAGGTCTTTATTGGATAGTTTTTTGCCTTAACTCTTGAACAGTTGCTTTATTATTTTCTGTAGTTTAATTGTTAAATAAAGCCCTATTTTAGTATGGAAAGAGTTTTTCATTATTTTGTCTTTTCTTATTTTCTTGAGATTTGGAAAGCAGATAATTTACTGTTAACCTGTACCATTTTTAGAGCAAGTTGCCTGGTTTGTGTTTTATTTGAGAAGCATCTTATTTTTAGGTGATGTAGACCATTAGTTCCTTCATGATTTTTGTACTACATCATTGGAAATTGATTTAAATTTCAGGGATTCAGCAAATAAGAATTACAGCTATATAAATGGATGTTTGTGACCTTTAGCTCCAGCGATTCTAAATAAGTATTTAATTTTGGTTGTTTGCATTACAATACATTTTTTTAGCTTTCCATCACCCAGTTTTGTTTTTGTTTTCTTTTTTTTGGTAAGAAAAGGTGCAGACAGGAATGAAGGTGAGTAGGCAGGAAGAAATATTTTATTTCATTTAGTTATTTCATCTTGATTGTTACCCCCGCCCCAGGTGTCGAACCCCTGTTTTGGGGTTTAGGTGGACAGACTTATTTGTGAGGCCACCTGGGCATGCCCTGAACTTCTAATAAATCATATGCCTTCAAAACTCTGAGATAGGTGGTGGCACCAGTTTACAGATGAGAAAGCTGGAGCACATTTTCCTGTTGTCAAAGGCTAGTGAATGTGGAATAGGAATGTAAAATCAGGAATTCTAGCCTTATAGCATCTGCTCTTAACTATTGTGCTTTATAGAATTGTTTATGTTGTGTAGCTATTCATTGCTCTGAGATCATGTATAAAATGATCTTTTGTATTTAAAGCTTTTTTTTTTAACTTGAGATGAACGTTTTCTAGCTATTGTGAAAGTATTTCCAAACTGTGAGTGTGAAAATGACCTAGGAAATTAAAAATGTAGATTTTCTGGGTTCAAAACTTTTGAATCAGACATTGGAGAAAAGTGTAAGAAGCTACATTTTAAACAAGTTCCTCATCATTCAGAGTTGATGACTCTTAAGAACATTCTAAAAAATACCAGATTAGACTATTGGAGGGATATAGAAGGCGGGGTTTTTTTTTTCTTTTTTTCTTTTTTTTTTAAAGGAAAGGTGCAGGCAGGAATGAAGGGGAGCAGGCAGGCAGGCAGGAAGAGAGAGGAGGAAGAAACATTTATTTAATTCACACTGATTGTTTCCCCTTGTCCTTTGGTCTCAAATCTGGGTCCTTGGAATGTATTTAGACTGTAACTGGTGGCCTTATCTGCTAGGTCAGCAGGGTGGCACCAGTATAAGGTGGTTTTAAAACTTATTTTAAGGGGTCTGATGTTTGTCATGGTCCTCTTCATTGCTTTCTCTTGCTGATCAGTGGTGAAAAGCTATTTCTCAGGTAATGAGACATGATAAAGAAATAAACAAGGTATTGTTTTTTCTTCCATTTGTTCTCTTTATTCTCTACAGGGGTGCAGCTGTTGGACAGGCTGAACCCTCCAGTAATTGTTTTAAATTTCAGAGAATTATAAAAGACTAAATTTCTTTGTATTTCTTGAGAGTTGGGTAGGGGTTAGTGTCATCTTTCCTTTCTTTTGAGGTTAGAAAAGCTTGACTTCAGGTGTAACTCAGTCAGTTGAGACACTGGTGTACAGACCACAGGATCCAGGTTTGAGACCCTGGGCCTGGGTGAAAACCAAATGAACATCTAAATATGTTTCATCTTCCTCTTCCTTCTAAAAAAGAAAAAGAAAGAAAGAAAAATAAGAAAAGCTTGACTTCATTATACTACTTGTCTAAAGTAGGATACTAGTCATCATTTGAATCCAGAAGCAACTGTAAAATTTATCTTAGGAATTTTTGTAGATGTTATAGTTATGTTCAGCCACTCATTTCCCTGAGCAGTGTAATCCCCAAATCTCATCCCAGGCTTAATGCACCACAGTTATTAGGGATAAGGATAGGCATATGTCTGTCTCAGAAAACTTGAGAGAAATACTAAATAAAGATGGGTTTAAAATGATGGGAACAAAGATGCTAATGATAGTAGTCACATGATACTTACTTGTTTGTGTTACACACTACGGTCAGTTATTTTATGAACATCTCATTTGAGTTTCAGTTACCCTGTGGGGAAGGCATTTTTCATCCCCAGTATTGAGATGAGACAGGTTCAGTGAAAGTGTCCCTTTGTCTAGGGTAGGTTGTGAGCTGTGTTTTGATTCTAGGTGTCTGACTTGAGACCCAGTGTTCTTGGCTTTCCCTGTTTTGGAGTGGGGAAAGGCTATGGGATGTGATCAAGAGCAGTGTTTTTCGCATGGCACCACTCAGGTCTGCAAACAGATCAGAAGACCTTGCATTTTTTAACTTTAATTTTATTGAGGTGTAACTGCAGGTATACAGTTTTGACAAATATATTCACACATATAACAAGAGAACATGAATTTTAATCAAGGACCCCAGGTGTGCAGTGGGTGTGGGGACCACCTGGACCATGAAGGTGACTCCCAAGCATGTTAGAGCATGCTGGCTACATTTTAGACTCTGGACTTGTAGATTTTAGCCTCTGGACTTGTAGATTTTAGCCTCAGCCAGTCGTGGCATATCCTTTGCCTCCATTAGGCTAGAAAATAGACTAATAACTTAAGTTTGTAGCTTAACAGTATTCAGAAGATTGAATAACTTCCTTGGCTTCTGGGGGAGCATAAATATTGGCAGAATGGAACTATAGCTGGACCAGGTGAAACTGCCCTTTATCAGATGCAGTGTTTTTTTCTTTTTCATTTAGGGAACTGGCAAGGGCTGCCCACTGGGAGAAGAGGAAAATAAATTTCTATTGTTTCATTTTTGAGAGACAGAATGATAGAGGATGCTTTTAACTTATCGTTTTTATTAATTTGAAATTAAATTAAATCAAAGTAAATATGGCCCCTCATCCTGGTTGTATAACAAATGCAAAGAATTAAGAAGTAACCAAAAATAACCCAATTATGCTACTGTGTTAAATCCTACGATATGTATGTATGAGTCCTGCATTTAGGTAATACAGTGTTGGCATCTCTGCCCTCTGTCTGGGAGACTGGATGTAGTTAGGAGAAGATGTATGCTGCTAAAAATATTTTGCTTAAAAGGAAAGAGGAGGAACAAGATAATAATAGATTGTAGGCTGTTGGAGAGAACCTTATCAGGTATTGAAAAGAATGGCTATTTTGACTAGTTGCTTAAAAGAGTAATGATGTTCCTTGGATTTAAATTTATAACCCGGTAAATACTTTTCAGTTTCATAACTCATTGTCTTCAAGCTCTGTTCTTTCTCAGTTTGTGTCAGCAAGACTGACTCAGATCTAAAATCTACTGCCCCCTTTTTAAGAGAAGACATTGTGTAGTTTTTTAGTGGTCTACTAAGTTTTGTATGTTTATGTTTCTTGAATGTGGAATTTGTTATTGAGTCTGCTGGTTTTATAATATGCAGTATATTTTTAAAAGAAATTTTTACGTTTATTTAGTTGTTCATCTTGGTTGTTCCCCCAGCCCTATGACACGAAACTGGGACATTGGGATGTATGTGGACTGCACCCAACCAGTGTTCTACCAGGGATGCACCAATATGTAGTATTTTATAAATATTTAGTCCCTCAGTTAAAATTATTTTGGAAATAATTATTACTAAGGTCTGTGTTTAATGCGAGGCCCAGGGTTGCTGTCTAGCCCTGTGGATTTGGTTTTGTAATGTCATAACTACATGTGGACTGGTGAAGACGTAGTTCATAATATTGGAAAATTGGGCACCCCTTTATAATCCATATACTTCCTTTCGGAAAGTGTTTCAGTTGTTGATGCCTATTATAAGAAACAGATGCTGTGCTAAAGATGGCTTTACATAAATAATCTGTGAGGGAGAGTTTAGATTTTTTCTGGAAATGTGCCCTAAGTCAAGTATAGATTGTTTAGACAGAGTACTGTGGAAGACTTTATATCGGGAAATAATATGGTAAGGTTTATAAGCAGGCTAAAATATCTGTGAAAATTAGTGGAAGGACTCACTAATTAGAAGTGGTAAATAGGTGTCCTGTGAGTGAGATAAGAATAATGTTAATGTATAGCAAGAGTTCCTTTTTCCATTATTTTCTCACTAGAAACACATAGTTTTGAGGAAGAATTGGAATATACTTTATTCCAGTATTATAGTATATGGGGCAGTCTTGCAGTCAGTGATAAGAATCTTAAGTTCTTTTGGATAGGCTGAAATGTTTAGAAGTAACAGAATTGGCCTGAGACAATTCCCTCAACTACAGTCACAGAGCATGCCTTTTAATGGAACTCCATAGAGAAAAGTCCGGAAGGATATGAGCTGAATTGTTCTGTGTAAAGCCCTTATTTTTTTCCTTATATATTGTTGATATTCTTAAAGTATGTGAGTTTTTTTAAATGATTTTAATTTTATTTTCTCCTTAACACAATGCACGTTCTGTACTCTTAGGTTTGATACTTATTAAAAGACACCTGTTAAAGGGTTTAGGAAATTTGGTTTTGAGGCCCACCTCTGCCTTTTCTTGACTTTGAGCTCTTTTGCTTGTCAGTTTTATGATCTGTAAAGTGGGATGATTATAGTACTTGCCTTGTATGGTTATTGTAAACATTAAATAAACTCATGCAATAAGTTGCCAAGTATAGTAGTTGACTGTTATTTAAAACATAATAGCCATATACTACAATTATTTTTTTAAAGGTTCAGGCAGGAATGAAGGCAAGCAGAGCTAGAAAGGCAAGAAGCAAGAGAAGGAAGAATCATTTTAATTTAATTGTCTTTCTTGGTTGCTACCCAGGCCCCTGATCTGAACCCTGGTCCTTAGGTTGTGTGTGAACTGCATCCTTTGAACTTTACTGCTAAACCAACAGAGCGTGCCATGTTTTTAATCTAAGGAAATGGGAGTAGACATTAAAAAATATTCCTTTGGTCTTACATATATCCAAAGCTTCAGATTCCAAGTCTGCTGAGGTATGTTTTTGTTGGTAGAGTGCTGTGTCATCTTTGCTCTCCACAAGTTTAGCATCTTCCTAAAGTTGAGGGTTACAGAAAAGTGCTCCTTGCCAGAAGAAAAATAGGAGTTGACTCTTTTTGCTTCATTCATATCCAGCACTGTTGCTTTTTTAAGAGTCGACAAAAGTTTCTCCTGTTTACTTGGAACAAGCTTTTCATGACTCACATCAGGCTAGGCCCGACACATTGAGTTCCTGTTGGTGTAAAGAAGTCAGTACTCTCCTGGACTGAGGTGGATTGGTGGATATGCTAATGGAAGTCAACTACATCTCTCTTTAGAATTGCATTGACATTATTAGGTTAATTTTGGGGGAGAATTGGTGTTTTATTTCATTTTCCTGTGTAGAACAGGACACATTTCCTCACTGGTATGTCTTTAGTGCACTATGTAATAGTGATCATATATGTTTAGTATTAGATTTACTTTAAAATATTTTGTGCCCCTTTTTTGTTTTTGTTTTTATGTCCTGCCACCTCTCCCACCTCTAACCCAAGTCCCTGGACCTTACATGGTTTGCACCTGCTTGAGCCACATGTGTGCCATGACTTTGATATACTTTTTTTTAAATGTATATATTATTGAACATGACCTTCTAAAAATCACTTTTCTTTCTTTTCTTTATTTAAAGGAAAGGTGCAGGCAGGAATGAAGGCCAGTAGTAGGCAGGCAGGCAGGAAGAGGAGGAAGAAGCACTTTATTTAGTTCATCTTGGATGTTACCTGGCCCTGGGTTGCAAACCTGGGGTCCTTGGGATATATGTGGACTATGCAGGCTGGAGGCAGTGGACTTACCCACGAGGTCACCAGGATGTGACTTTTTTTTTTTTTTTAAAGCAATGGTGCAGGTAAGAATGAAGACAATTAGGCAGATAGGCAGGAAGAGAGAAGAGGAAGCAGTATTTGATTTGTTCATCTTGGTTGTTTCCCCCCAGCTGTTGGTGGTGAACCTGGGTCTTTGGAATGTGTGTGGACTAAGCTAGCATGAGGCCTTGGACTTGACTGCTAAACCACCAGGGTGCATGGAACATGACATTCATTTTTATGTGTTGGATTTTGCTTGTTACATTTGTACGATTTTGTATCCAAATACCTTAAAAAAATCTTTTTTATTCTGTGGTTTTGAGTCTCTTTAATTTTTATTTTTTATAATCTGTTGAGATACTCATGGTTTTTCTACTTTAATTCACTAATGTAAATCAGTCTCATTAATTAGAATTCTGAATGTGAAAACCATCCTTGCATTCCTGAAAAGAATCCTTGTTGACCTGTTTGGCCATTATTCTTAATACCAATTGAATTTCATTATTTTATAATATAATGTGTTTGCATTTGTGTTGTGAGATACTTCTTTTCTTAGGTTTTCCCATAGTTTTGATAGAAGGTTAGAATGACTTGGGACTCTTGCGTGATTTTTTTTTTCTGTGCCCTTCATGGTTTTGTTAAGGGTGGTAGATCTTTGGCTTCTTTTCAAGATTTTTAGTGCTTTCAGTTTGTGTCTTCTACCTCATTTTAAACCACTTTTGCACACTTTTTTTTAGCTAATCCTCTATTGTCCATTTTAAGCTTACGAAGTTGTATATACTTTTGGCTTATTTGTACAGTATTTGGTTATGAATTCTTCCATTTTTTTTTAAAGAAAAGCTGTATCTTGGATATATTTTCTAGAAATTTAATGGCTTTTTCAAAGTTTGATTTTATTGACAAGGTCTAGTTTCACAATGTTTTTCTAATTTCATTTGTATCTTTTGTCTATGATAACGTCTTTGTGCTTATTTTGGGTCTTTTATTTTTCTGACATTTCAAATTTTTAATGACATTCCCTTTTATTCTAACTTTCTTTTGAATACATTGAATAAACATTTCAGACTAGAAGTTTCCTTTGGGTACCACCCTTATATCCTGTTGGTTTTGATATATGGTGTTTTCATTGTCATTCATTAAAAAATTGTGTTTCCATTTCCTCTTTAATCTCAGGTTAATAAAAGTGGATTTAAATTTTTCAGAGGCATAGATTTATTTCTTTTTGCTTGTTGGATTATTTCTAATTTTGACATATGGTTGAAAGTGAATGTAGTTTGTTTTTATTCTTCAGAATTTTTGGTAAACCAGTGCAGTTAATTTTTAGTGAGTAGTTTTACGAGTATCTGAAAGGAAAGCGTGTTTGTTTTTTGTGTTTATTAAGTCCACCCTAGTATAGTTGTGATAGGTCTCTGTATACCCTTATTTATTAACTTGTGTGTGCAGTTTTTTGAGACTTGTTTCATTCTTGCACTGGTTAGATTTGTCAGCTTCTCTTTTATGTTTGATATTTTTCGAAGCATGTATTGGGAGGGTCATTTCAATTATACTTTTTTCTGATATAATTTCTTTTTTTTCTCCCTGTTACTGCTGCTTGTTTGAATTCTGTTTTGTCTGCTATTATTGTTTGCTTTCTGTTAACATTTGCTTGATACAGAGGAGTTGCATTGTCCAGGCATTTATTTTTCTTACTCAAATTCAACCATATAAATATGGCAAATTGGTTAAATGGTGCCAGTGATTCTACCTAGAGTTTATCCATGACTGTATAATTGAGAGTGAGTATGGGGATGAGAGTCATGAATCTGATTTCCACTGTTTGGAGGGACACCTCATAGTATGAACAGCTGCTATTAAATGCAGTACTTATCTTGAAACTGTAAGGTTTAACTTTTACTATACCATGGTTACTAAATATAAGTCCATCTGCTCTAGTACACTGGCTTCAATGAGATACTTAAGATTTTGATATGAGTACTTTTGACTGAATGCTGTGTTCTTTTCTTTTTTGGTGAAAACAAGTTTATTTGGGAATTTTCGGAAATGCATTTTGGGGGAACATAGAATCAATATAAAACTGAACTGTGCTCCTTAAGTGGCACTGGGACCTTATAAACAGGTTATAACAGTCTTGTTACTAGTGAGGCTCTTGAGCATAATTGGAGAGACCAGAGAGGGGGAATCTCTTTGGTCAGTAAAGTTCCACTCATTGTAGGCTGGGGTTGGATCTTTACATACTAGGGGTGGAATTTTCCACATGTGTATTCCATAATAGTTGTTTTTAACTTTCTGCTTAAGGGAAGTCAACATACATCTCATAATAGTTATTTTTCTTTGCTACTCTCTGCTTCATTGTTACAGTTTTCTTTACATTCTTACTAGTAGGGTTTTACTGGCATGTTATGCCTTCCCATCCTCCCTCCTGTGCTTGTATTTCCTTTAATTTGTTCCCTCGCTCTTAGCTGTCCCTCATTTTTACACTCTATTCTGAGCAGTTATGATTGATGGTGATTCAAGTCAGAAGTAATGGTCTGTTTAGTCTCAGCTGTTTATAAAATTTGCAGTTGTGTGCAGTTCCTAGGATGTATGTTTGTAGTCACAGTTTTGAATACACTTCCTTTATGGCCTCTTCAGCACTATTTTAGATTTCCTTGACACGTGTAACTCCAGCCTCTATTTCTACAGTATATATTTTGAAAATTCATATTAATTGTAATTTGTCCTCACACCCGTGACTCGAGGTATTCTAAGATGTTATGTAAACTTGTTGAGACATCATTACATGTATATGAGGTCTTGAACTTGTATCATCTCAAGACCTGAGTTTCTTTTCTAAACTGAGGCGTTGTTGCCCCTCCTTTGACTTTATTACTGTTCTTTCTTTCATCTTTCAAAATAAATCTCATCTGGGCCCCTGCACACTGCGGATTCTTATCTTAACATTACCTTCATGCATTTCCTACTACTGCGGAGTCTCTTCTCTCGGTCTCCCAGACCCCAGTCAACCTCACTGACTCGAAAGCATCCAGCTCCTCACCCTGCGACTATGTTGTCACTTATTTACCTTCAGTTTACTTGTATTATCTTGTTTGGGATGTATCTTTTAAATTAAGTGTGAAGCTGAGTTTCCTCAATCTGAGCTTTTGACCTATTTGTGATTACTGTCATGTTTGCATTTATTCCTGTCTTTTAAAATTATTTTGTTTTATATTTGTCATACCTTTTTTTTTCATTGCTTGTTTTTTTAACTTATCTCCCGCATGCTTGCACGTCCGTTCCCCGCCCCGCTCCCCCCCCACCCCGGCCCTTTTCTGGAGTTACCGGTACATTTTAAATACATTTAAACCAATTTTTATTCTCGTTCATATTTAATCAGAATCTTTCTTTGCACATCAAGAAGACAGAACTGCTGCTTGCTTTCACTTCTCTCTCTCATCCCTCTTTGACTTCCAGTGTTGAAATCATGTATTTTAGTTTCAGATGGCTTATTTTCTAAATAAGCAACATATATTGCTTCCTTTGTTCTTCATTCTTATAGCTCATGTCTTGGATGCTTTTAAATTATAGAGCGCATCTCAGATTGTTTCAGAGGTCTCCGAGTAGTAAGCTTTGAGCTCTTTCATGTGTGAACAATTCTTTTGCACTCCCACTTGAAAGCTGATTTACCTGGATGTGGTTTTCAAATGTTCTTTGTAACTCCATTGTCTTAATTTGTGTTGCTGATAAAATCTAAATTTACCTTGATAGAATTTATGTCTCTGTAGAAATTCACTTTTTCTTAAGTTATATAGTATTTCCTGCCATTTCAGTTGAATGTAATCTGTCTCTCTCCACATATTGATTCTATTAATACTTAATGACTCTTTCAACCCAATGATTCATGTTCTTCCTCCCTCATCTCCAGGAAATTTTTAGAACTCATGTGAGATAATGGACTTTTTGATTTCTTTATATATCTTTCCTTCACACTCGTGAGGCATTTTGGGGAGAATCTTAGTTTTTTCAGTACTTGTTTTTGCTGTTAAAGTATATTTTGAAAGTTAAATTTTCTTTTATAAAAGTGTCTTTATTAAGGCATACTTTTATATACGATAAATTGCATCAGCTTATAGTGTACAATTCCACATGCATTTTGAAGATATATTTCTGTTACATGGAGTTTTCTCCTGCCTGTGGGTGTTTCTTTTCCCCTGCTCTCCCACAGCAGCTTGTGACCTGCTTTCTATCAGATGCAGAAATGATTGATTTGTATTTTCTAGAGTTTCATATACATGGCATCAATATAGTATATAGTTTTTTTTTTTTGCATGGCTTTTTATACTCATTCTGTTCTTGAGATGAATCTGTTAGGTGTATTGTAGTTTGTCTCTTTTTGGGGGTCTTGGAAGCTTTTTCTATAATTAGGAATGACCTGAGACAATTCACAGATCTTAGATTTTATCTGTTTTACATAAATTTTTGTGTATGCATATTCTAGCATGTACAGGTCCTTGAAGTCACAACTACAGTTGACAGTCTTTTTAATTTCTGATTTTTCTTTATGGTAGCTTATTTTTCATGGGTGAGATCTCATTTTGTCTTTGAATATTTTCATGATTGAATCATTGAAAAGATTCTTTTAAGTCTCCTGTTTGTCCTGGAACTCTTTTTTCTGTTGTGTAGCTCTGTTTTTGTTTTGTTTTTAGTTTACCTTTAGGTGATTATAATTTGTGAAGTGATCCTCTCTGGTTTGAGGACTTCTGTCCTCCTGTCAGTGGACACAGTTTGTTTACCATCTGTCAGGATGGTTGTAGGGTAGATATGGGCTATATGGCCAGATGTGGGAACTCTCCATTCCTTCTGGGTGCCTTCCTGATTCTTATACTCAAATAAATGTGCTCAGTGAAGACATTGATTCTGAGGCATTGGAGGGAGGTGGTGGGATGGTTCTCAGCAGAGGGAACTGCACCAAATGCACCCCCCCATCACCCCAGGGAGCCTAGTTATGTTTCCCACCCCTGTTGCCTGGTGGATGGAGTATCCCCCTACCCTCGCTTATCTTCACAGCTGCTCACATTTTCATAACGGTCCTCTTTTAAGGGCTCTGTGTAGTTTTTACCTCTTACTAACCTAGTTCTGCTGACATTTGTTTTTCTTGGAATGATTTTAGAAAGTAATTTATCAATAAATCTAATCTTTGGTAATTTCTAGGATTTATAGTGGAAGGGAAAGTCATGTATGTCTCTGCAGTCCATCTTGATTCAATCTCCTGAAACCATTTTTGGGGAAGGAATTTTAGGGAACAGATACTAATTTTGAAACATCCGTTACATTGAACTTCGTTGAAACTTTATTTTTAGAACATCAAGTTTGGAGAGGGAAATCAACCACTGGAGCATATATGTTAGGGTTAAGAATTTCCTCTGCTTCTATCTAGTACTGGAGCTCTGAAAAGTCTCAGCATTCCTTCTTTAAGCCAAGATTTTCTTTCTCAGTCTTTTTTGTCAGTTATGGTTAACAGGTTGTCATTTTACTGTGTTTTTTTTTTTTTTTCCCTTAACACTTTATAGTACAGATTGGGTTTGTCTTCGTATATTCAGCTGAATATTCTGTTGTCTTTGATCTTTATAATTTTTTAAAATTTATGTTTAAAGGAAAGGTGCATTCCTGCAGGCAGGAATGAAGGCAAGTAGGCAGGCAGGCAGGAAAAGAAAGGACGAAGCACTCTTATTTCTTAAATTTTTGCTTATTTGTTCACACTGGTGGTTTCTCTTTTGATCCGGGAAATACTCAGGGGTGTGTGGTCTGCTCCCTTTTAGAGATGATTGACTTAACCACTATTCTACCAGGATGCACCCTTTATAACTTTTTAAAAAAGATGTGTGTCCAAATCAGAATCATATTTCTCCCCCAAATCCTTTTCTAATTATAGTCCTTGGAAGCCACAGAGTGTGAAGTATGTTGTTAATCTAGTAAGTGGTAAATTCAATTTTTGGAAAGAGTTGTGCTGACTTTTTTTTTCTTCCCCTTTTAGTTTTTCCATGGTTTGGTTTGGATATTGGTGGAACCCTGGTCAAGCTGGTTTATTTTGAACCTAAAGACATCACTGCTGAAGAAGAGGAGGAAGAGGTGGAAAGTCTTAAAAGCATTCGGAAGTATCTGACCTCCAATGTGGCTTATGGGTCCACGGGCATTCGAGATGTGCACCTAGAGCTGAAGGACCTGACTCTGTGTGGACGCAAAGGCAATCTGCACTTTATACGCTTTCCTACTCATGACATGCCTGCTTTTATTCAAATGGGCAGAGATAAAAACTTCTCGAGTCTCCACACTGTCTTTTGTGCCACTGGAGGTGGAGCATACAAATTTGAGCAGGATTTTCTCACAGTATGCATTTTTTAGCTTATATACAATTTATGGTAAAATCTGATTGTTAAAAATAATGCCAGCAGCAAGTGGTGGGAGCATTTGCGTCTAATGGAACTTGAATTTTCTTGCGTCAAAGTATGATTAAGTATAAATTAGTGATAGTCAGAGGTTGACCCTCTAGAGATTGTTGTATTAGTTTACTTTTTGCCCAGTTTAGATGAGTTGATGAGAATCAGAATAACTGAAGTCATAACATTTTGTTGTTCTTTTAGTGTGAGTAGTGAATCTGTGATATGAAGAGCCAGGAACTACCTGTGAAGAACAATGTCATCAAATCTCAAACGATAAGATTGAAAAATACTTTTTAAAAATGTCATTTCATGTTATAAACTTTGTTTTCTAATCTCATTACCACATATATTTTCAATTGTTTCTTAGCAAGTTTGTAATTAAAAAGTTAAGAGCTCTGGTAAAAGCAGTGATTTTCAGGCCTTAGGGCTAGTCCTAGATGACTGACAGCATAGACTCCTCCCAGAATGCCTTCTGAAGTGTTGCGTGCATAGTTGTTAAAAGGGTCTCTGGATCATGTCTGGCTCTGAAGGGAGTGTCAGAGGGCACTTGATTTTTCTTCATTCAGTGAACATGCGTAAGTCCTAGAGCCTAGATTTTTTGAGGGTGACTATAAGGTTATGTGGGCAAATTGACAAGTGGCTTGGCTAAGACTCTGACCTTCAGGGTGCAATATAGGTTTAAAATATCTTCAGTGACCAGTTTTTGATGATAAATAAGAATATTATTCCAAGGATTCTACCTTTGCCTATTCTGCATTTCTTTTTTCCTGCTGTGTGTCATTGTATGGTTTGTAACTTTGTTCTCTTTCTTTGTCAAACTCTTCTGACTTTACCCCTTAATTAACCATAATTATGATTT
The DNA here is from genome assembly GCA_004363575.1 of Solenodon paradoxus. NCBI lineage: Eukaryota > Metazoa > Chordata > Mammalia > Eulipotyphla > Solenodontidae > Solenodon > Solenodon paradoxus. Next base: position 42,228 of record RJWH01004431.1, on the reverse strand, counting down.
AGAATTGAGATGAATTATTTAACAAGGTTTTGTATTCTTCGCATGAATTTCTCTTGGTTGCTGGTTTTCAATGGTTTCTTTTCCATCAGGGAGTAAAGGGGAAGGGAGCAGAAGAGGAATTTCCCCTCCTCTTTTGGAAGCCTCATAGTAGACTCTAGATCATAACTGATAGGTAAAGAAGACAGCCTCTCAATTTCTAGGACCCTATGGAGCTGCCCCCTGGAACTTATTGAAAGCCATTCAGACTACTACCAGAGGTTCAAGGTTGTGTGGTAATCCAAGAACAGGGTTCTTAGGCTGTTTGTACACACCAGTGCTGTTCTTGAAAACTGCATGAAATGAAATGCCTATCAAACCCTACTTTTGAGTTGAGTGACTGATATTTAATAAACCACAGGAAATATTTTTTAAAATATTGAGTATCCTGTTTGTTTTTCAATATGATTTATTAGTTATCTAATAATTAGGCTGTATTCATTAGGAATAATAGCACAGCAAGACACTTAGGATAGCATGAGTTATGGGAGGGTTAAAGGAGATGCTGTTTTGACATTTAATGGCAGAAAGCTACTTGAACTCCAGTAGGCCACCTGTGTAAAATGGTTTGGCCCCAAATGAAAACTACTGGCACCTGAGAGTCAAGTGTCAGGAAACCAGTATTGAGTTTATGTTGGCAGGGAGGGCATGAGCAGATGAAATAAGAACAGTGATGAACACTTCAAAGGCTGGAGTTTTGCCAGAGGAGTAATTTAATATCTTAATTAGAGATTAAGGATTAAGATAAAGTTACCTACTCCATCTCTGCTGTGGATCAAAACAAACTGAGTGTAAATGTAATCAAATGGCAGATGTATTAAGAGACTTTGCAGGGATAAGCTAGGTTGTAAAATGAAATAGGTGTTTTTGGGGGTTGAGGTGTCTTCACATTTGTTATGATATTGAGTATATGTGTTTCTAAACAGATGAGCTAGAAATTGATAGTTACATGGGGAAGTTTCTTTATACCATTTTCCAAAGTCTCTACTGTTCACATTGTATTTCGTTTTTCTATGTATGACTCTATGACATATAATGTGCATATAAACTTGGTTTTAAAAATAGCAAAATTATAAAAAATATTGTCACAAAAATGTTTTTATTTGAAAAAAATGGGAAAATTGCATATTTTATAAAATGTTTGTCAGCTTACTGTTTTGAATGGCAGTGTGCATGGCTTGGAATTTCTTCCCACTTCGATTCTTTTTTTTAATCCCCACCCTGGCTGTGAGTCTTGAATCTGGGTCTCTGGCTTTCATAGCCTGCTCGTTAGTCTCCTCAATCACAGGAAGGGGTCCCACTTCAATCCTTAATTGAATAAAGATCCTCGTCAATCTTTCTTTTTTTAAATAGAGGAAGGGACAGGAGGAAGTAACTTTTTAGAGAGTAAGGAAGAGGAAGAAGCACTTCTATTTATTTTTATCATCTCCACTACCCCTTAACCCTGAGTCTCAAACTCATGTCTTTGGGCTTTACATGGTCTGTGCCTCAGCCACTGACTTAGTGTGTGTTTACGTTATGATCCTCTTCATTCTTAATTGCTGTAGAGTGGTCCAAAGTAGGAATGATAATTCAGTCATTTCTTGATTAATTATTTAAATGGAATTATTGATAGCAATGTTAAAATTATTTTTTAAAGGAAAGGTATGGGCAGGAAGGGAGAGGAGGCAGAGGCACTCTATTATTATTTTTTAAAATTTAGTTGTTCACACTTGTCGTCGTTCACCCAACCCCCCCACTCCCCGCACCCCCGTAATCCCCACCCAGGGGTATGTGGCCTGCACTTCCCCTGAGGCAATTGACCTAACCACTACTCCACTAGAGTGTGCCAGTGTTCTAAATTTTGATACTGCTAAAATCCCTTCCCTCCTACAGAGGCTGTAACCAGTTTAGATAGTGAGAAATTTTACCTTCTAAATGGATACTAAAGATCTTTTGCTTCAGGTTATTAAATAATAAAGTGGCTCACTGATACCACTCTATACCCTTCAGTGGTCTTTGGAAACGAGTCCTGTGACTCCTGCCACATATCAAGTGCTGTGTCACTTAGCTTACTGAAGTCTGTGACCTCAGCTCCTGCCTCATGGTCCCTGTGTGTCAACATCTTGTATATTTTGGGAGTTATGGGCACATTTCTCCAGTAGTTGCGGTGGTTTGTAGGTAGAGTGTGTTGAGTCTACAGGAGCAGAAGTCCATCTCCTCAGCCTGTCCCTCTGTTTCTTGTCTCAAATCTGTTCTGTGAAGCAGCACAAATAACACACCTTCAGGAGCACTTTTATGGTTTGTTTAATATAGAGGGACTGCCTTATTAAATGGAGTTTTTATTTCTGCTTGGCTTGTTAAAAAGTCTGAATACATTTTTATTTCATTGCAGATAGGTGATCTTCAACTTTGTAAACTTGATGAACTAGATTGCTTAATAAAAGGAATTTTATACATTGACTCAGTTGGATTCAATGGACGATCACAGTGCTATTACTTTGAAAATCCTGCTGATTCTGAAAAATGTCAGAAGTTACCATTTGATCTGAAAAATCCATACCCTTTGCTTCTGGTGAACATTGGCTCTGGGGTTAGCATCTTAGCAGTATATTCCAAAGATAATTACAAGCGGGTCACAGGTACCAGGTAGGTCTTTTATATAAAGATCATTGTTTATTCTTGATATTATAATGGGTTAAAAATGAGTTTTCAGGCCCCCTGATGGAGTAGTGGTTGGGTCAGCTGCCTCCAGAGGAGTACATCCCAACTACCTGGGTTCAAGTCCTGGGTGGCGGGGTAAAAACCAATGTGAACAACTAAAGTAAAATGCTCCTTCCTCCTCTCTTCCTGCCTGTCTACCTACTCACCTTCATTCCTGCCTGCAACTTTCCTTTTTAAAAAGAGTTTTCAGGTATTGGATATAAGTATACCTCCAAGAACCTGTTAAATTATGTGAAAAGTATAAGTTTTTCTGGGATTATGCAAATAAGTGTTTCTTTGAAAATTCTGATTGCATGACCTACTTTTCTTTAATCTCTTGCTCAGGATTTTATTATAATTTCATAGTAAATCTCATCAGTGGACTCAGAGTCCCATTGTCTCTGACCTCAGATGGTATATGGTGTGCAAAAACCATAAATGATGAAAACCACTAGGTAGCATTTATAAGAAGGTAGATGAGATCCTAGCTTTGAAAATAGCATAGACATACATACACACACATGACTAAGTGATGGTGTTAGGTCCAGCAGTTGCAGTGTTACTGAGAAATACGAATGAGGAGGAATAGTCTGGAAAGGGAAGATTAGGTGGCAGATGAGAATTATGTTTTTTTTTTTTTTTAAAAGGAAAGGTACAGAGAGGAATGAAGGGAGGTAGGCAAGCAGGTAGGAAGAGAAAGGAGGAGGAAGCATTTATTTTTATTTAGTTGTTCATCTTGGTTGTTCCCCTGCCCAGCCCTAGGTCGTGAAACCAGGTCCTTGGGAAGTATGTGGACTGCACCCTGTGGACGTACCTGCTAAGCTTCCAGGACTCACCTGTGTCTTGGTGTAATGATCAGAGACCACTTGAGAAAAATCAAGGAGTGTGGGATTGGGATAAACATGTTTTTATATCAACTGTGAGTTAAAGAATGAAAGGATTAATTTTGGAGAAGAAAACTCATTCATGGAGCAGTTCTGATGGGTTGGGGAATTGATGAGCCGCGTCTCAGGTTCTTGGATGAGGATACACTTGGAGAGAGAAAGGGAAGGGGTGCCAGCATGGCCCTAGGTGTGGTGTGGTAGGCTGGTCTATACACGAGGCTCCTCGTATTGGCACGTGCCCAGACTGTTGGGGACCTGGGTGGAGAGGTGGGCCATGTATTTTGCCATTTTGCTCGTTGGCTTACCATAAGTATGTGTTTTCAAAGTGTATGCGAGGCATCTTGTTTTTATTGTTTCACAGACTTGTTTCCTGCTGGTGGCATCTGCATGATTGAATTGGGGCAAGAGTGGATTGATACATGAATATAGTTTGGGGTTCATAAGTATTGCCTATTTTCTAAAATGGTACAATACTATGTTGTTTTTAATTACAGTCTTGGAGGAGGAACTTTTTTTGGTCTCTGCTGTCTCCTTACTGGCTGTACCACTTTCGAAGAAGCTCTTGAAATGGCATCTCATGGCGATAGCACCAAAGTGGATAAACTAGTGCGAGACATTTATGGAGGGGACTATGAGAGGTTTGGACTGCCAGGCTGGGCTGTGGCTTCGAGGTAAGGGGGTAATACTTGAGTTCCAAGAAATACAGGAATAAAATAACTAACATTTGGGATAATTTGCTCCTTTAAAATAGCTTTACAGTCTTCCCTCGCTCTGTGTGGTTCAGTTATTGTGACTTCACTGTATCGTGGGGTTTTGCGGTCTACTATACTTCACTAGTGAGCACCCACATAGAATTTTGTATGTTAAAATTACATAGGTTTAAGAGTGTAGAATATGTTTCTAAGAGTGGGAAAGGTTAATAATAGAGTATGGGAGGGGTTTATAAAGCCTTAAAATACATACCAATAATTAAATTATAATTAATTTAATTATAATTGGTAGCCGCTATGTCCTAGATTTTCACCTATCTCGGGGGTCCCTGGAACGTAACTCCTGCGATTGGTGAGGGATTACTGTACTGGTGGGCCTTGTGGAGTAGAGATTAGGCCAGTTGCCTCTGAAGGACCCCAAGCCACGTGGCCCTGGGTCCGAGTCCTATGTGGGGGCGGGAGAGCAGCCATCATGAACAACTAAATAAAATTCAGTGCTGCTTCCTCTTTTTCTGCCCGTTCCGTTCCTTAAAAAACAACAACAAAAAACTTTAAACATGGGCACAGCTTGCACAGCTTATTGCAAGTGTGCAATTAAGTTGTTTCTAGTATTGTTTACAGAATGATGCAAAAATCAGCGTAATCCAGTTTGAGAATTTCAGAAAGAAAACTTTTATTTATCAGGTATCATTCCCTGTTCCCTTGTCTATACTAATCTGTTTTCTGTCTTTATGATTTCACTATTCTGGAAGATTCATATAAATGGTATCTGGCAATAGGTGATTTTTGTGATTGGCGTCTCTCACTTAGCATAATGTTTTGCAAGGTTCATCCATGAAGTCCCATGAATTAGTATGTTTTTAATTCTTGGGAAAATACCTAGCAGTGGAATTGTAGGATTCTATTAACTTGGTCTTCTTTTTTTGTTTTTAAGGAAAGATGCAGGCAGGAAGAGAGAGGAGAAAGAAGTATTTTATTTTATCTTTATTTAGTTGTTCATGGTGGTTGTTCCCTCTTGACCTGGGAAATGAACCTGGGTCCTTGGAATGTATGTGGACCTTATTGCTTTGGAGGTGGCAGACATAACTATTACTCCACCAGGTGTGCCTGTGTTTAATCTTTTGAGGAACTGCCAGACTTATTTTCCAAAATGGGTTGTGTACCGTTTTATGATCCCAGCAGCAATATAATATATAACAGCTTACATTTCTCTGCATTCTTGACTACATTATTATAAGTCTCTGTCCTTTTAGTTTTAATCTTAATAGGTGTAAAATGATCTCTCTTTATGGTTTTGATTTGCATTTCCTGATGACTAATGATGTTGAACATTTTTTCATGTCCTTTATTGGCTTTTTATCTTCTTTAGAGAAATGTTCAAGTCTATTGCTCATTTTTTTACTTGGATTATGTCTTTTTTAATATAGAGTTGTAAGCATTCTTATATAGTCTCCAGACATATCCCTTATCACGTTTGTAATTTGAAAATATTTTTTCTCATTCTCATTTTCACTTCTTTGATGATATCTTTTGTAGCTCAGAAGTTTTAAATTCTATAACGTCCATGTTATCTTCTCACTTGTGCTTTTGATGTCGTATATGAGGTCGTTGCTAACCAAAGATCATGAGATTAAATACTGTATTTTCCTTAAGTTTGTAGTTTTAACTCTTAGATTGAAGTCTCAGGTCCTCAAATTTTGAGTTAATTTTTAGCTGTGGTATGAGAGAGAGGTCCAAATCCATTTATTTTGCATTTGAATATACTGTTGTCCCAGAACCATTTGTTGAATATATTACCCTCTCCCCATTGAATTCTGTCGGCCCTTTTGGTTGAAAATTAGGAAGTTTGTGAATGTCTTCAAGAGAAGGCAGCTAGGATTCTGTTAGAATTGTGTTGAAACTGTAAATCTTGGCGGGGGGATAGTGCATTTTAACATTAGCAAACAGTATCAAGTCCTTTGATCCAAGAAGATGGAGGAATAATAGCTTTCTATTTATTTAGATCTTTTTATTTCTCCAGGGTTTTATTGTGTTCACTCTACAAGTGTTATACTTCTTTCGTTAAATATATTCCTAAGCTTTTTATTCTTTAGTGCTATTATAAATGGAATTATGTCTTTATTAATTTCATTTTCAGATTATTAGACAAACTTTTTAAAATTTGTCAAGGCACATGGTTTTTAAAAATAAAAGGCACTCAGACATGCTTGTTTACTCATTTCAGGCACTTGGAAACGCTGTAGATTTCAGTTTCTGTGCATGTAGCATTTGTTCATTGGTAATCACTTCCTTTTATGAGCTTTTATTTAGGTTTATGTTGTGGTTTCAGTTAATGATGTAGCAGTTCTGGTCCAGTACTTTGAATACCTTCTCTTCTAGGGGAATCTGGAACTCAACGGTCTACACTTTGCTTTGCTCCAAAAAAAGCAGCCAACCAGATTGTGAATGTGACCATTCATCTGAGCCGGGCTGCTGTGTGGTTAGGTGCAAGCTGCTAATAGAGATGTCGTCCTGCAACTGTCCCTGGTCGCAGAGGGGGCTGTGTGCCTCTGAGCATATCTGATAAGATCCTAATGGAATGTGCCCGTCACAAAGCTAATTTCAGGAGACATCACAGGGAAAGCTGTTTGCTCATTCAGAATGTTTGAAGGCCCTCCTTGAAGCTGCATCTTTGAGCAGACACTCTGTTATTTTATAATACAAAGTTGGGAAATTTGAACACGTTGCCCTAAAAGTCACTATCATAGTAATGTAACATTCAGGTTCTGTGGCTGCGTTGCTTTCAGTCTAACCATGGGATATTTCTTTTCCATCACAGCTTTGGCAATATGATGAGCAAAGAAAAGAGAGAGGCTGTCAGCAAAGAGGACCTTGCCAGAGCAACTTTGATCACCATCACCAACAACATCGGCTCAATAGCAAGAATGTGTGCCCTTAATGAAGTAAGGGGCATGGATTTTGTAGTTGCTCTGAGGAAAATACAGAACTTACTAAGTGGGCCACATTGCACCGGTGTATGACGTCTGTCTTCTTCCAACGGTGCCTAAACGTAGTCTCGCAGGGTAAAGTTTGTATCATTGGCACATTTAAAACTCTTCACATACAAATTACTTTTACTTGATGTCATTTTCTCTTACTGAAGATAAACATTGCCATTATCTAGAAGTAGAGGAAGGAAGGCAGGCAGCTAGTGCAGAGATGGTGGAGGCTGTTGGGTAGTGCTGATGGATAATGATGCTGATCTAGACTTTGCTCATGGTTGACTTCTAGAGTCTCTGGGAAGGCATCCAGAGGAAGTCACTGAAGCCAGGAGAAGACTTGAGTGGGTCAGGAATGCCCCCTTCCCCTCCACTGCAGCAGAGCTGTCTTTGTGCTTTCAGCTTCTTTACAGTGCTGCCTTGTAGCATTCAGGTCAAGCAGCATTGTACAGGGCTATGAAAGAACCAAGAATGGCCTTCCCTAGGAATCTGATGGGGGCAGACTTTTAAAAAATAGATTGTGTAGGTATGTGACTTCGAAAGGTAGTACAAAACGGACTATTCTTATTTTTATACTGTTTCAACATCAAGTATTTTAAATTCATTTGACTATTTGAGCTGTTTTCCTTAATGTATTCTTTAATTCTTCCCTTTCCTGTATTTTAAGGTATTTCAGTTGGTATATGTGTCATGTTTTTTACTCAAATGTTTTATAATCTATGACTATGTTTGATCAGTTTCTTTTTTATCATAAGTCATTTACATAGAGCTGGTCATTTGGTGACTTGCCAATGATAGCTCTGTGGTAAAGCCTTTCTAAGCAACGCTGTGGTTTAATTTCATTCTTGGTATAGACGTACCCTGATTATGAATGTTGATATGTATTGCCAAGATGCTTTGAACAAGGGATGCACAAATTTAGACCATCTTTAACAGTGAATGAGCGATATTTTACCACAACTTGACAGATGTTGGGAGTAGGGTTTCATTTAGTTGTTTGGCTACCTTTTAATAAATCTAACATTTTACTTTGTCACCAGTCAGGCTGGACTTTTTGAATTCCTGTTATTTCTTGTATAATTTGCCTGTTTGTCACTTTTCTTTTGAACTGCATCTTGCTATTTTTTTAAATCTGCTTAAAGCTTTTTATTAGTAGTTATTTGTCATATTTAATACAATTTTTTTTCATAATTTATTTTCTCTTGTGACATTTCCTTACATGCTTTTAATAGTTTGGGTCCACAGTTGTCTGGGGGTCAAATTTAAATTGCTTTGGACCAACTGGATTAAATATACATTTTGTTTTGATCAGTATTCAATTTGCTGATAAAACTGCACGTGGTGCTGTTTGGGATAGCTTTTATGAGAGAAAGGAAATTAAGATGAAAACTAATTGCTCTTTTTTTGATGTGCTCAGAACATTAACCAGGTGGTATTTGTTGGAAATTTCTTGAGAATTAATACGATTGCCATGCGACTTTTGGCGTATGCTTTGGATTATTGGTCCAAGGGGCAGTTGAAAGCGCTTTTTTCAGAACATGAGGTAAGTTCACTTGTTTCTTGGGCCGTGTTACACACAGGAAGGGCATGGGTCACACTACTTTGGAAATTGAAGTAGAGGTGAAGTAGACTAGTACTTATTTTTTGTAGTATGATGAGAGATTTGATTGTAAGGCTCAAACACCATTAGCTGATTTAATGCAAGGTAGACTTTTGGCTAAATTAATTGTGAGCTTAAGCAATTGAAAAATCTTGAACAGTCACCTATATTTCTGATAATAGGTCCTTTTCGGAACTGTCCTTAATAAGTTTCCCATTGTACTTACTTGGTAAATGCTTTTTTTTTCATTTTTGAGATACCTGCTTTTATGCATTGATAGAGTTCACCTACCACTTATTTAAGAAGTATGTCCTAAAAACAAATAAAGAACTTTCCAGTACTGGAATCACACTAAGAACTTGACATTCAGACGAGCTGAAATGACAAAATGGAAAAGTAATTCAGTTGCTTAGCTTGATACTCATATCCTCTTGGAAAGTGCCTTTTATGTTCCCAGTTGGGGAAAAATAGACTCAGAGCCATAGGAGGGGCCCTCTATTCCCTCTCCTTGGCTGTTGGCTCTTTCACCTGTTTCAAGTGTTGGGTTGTAGGGAGTGTTACCATGAACACTTTAGAATTCTGTGTGCATTTTACTTAAGTAATACTATGTGAATTGACAGAATGAAAGTGGCATTTGAAGTGCTATAAATAGTTTGATTTCTCCTTTAAAGTTGCTTTAATTTTTTCCATTTAAATTACTTAAGCTCACAGTTAAAGCACAGTGTGCACAAATTCCCCCATCAGCTTAAAGTTTGACATCGTCTAATTTTCTTCTTCCTTCTGATGTTATTAGTTAATTGGTACTGAATTACCTTTGTTTCTTATACCTTTCATAAACATTTTACTTTTTGTGATCTTTGACCAGTTGGAGTTTGCTTTTATGTTAGAATAAAAAGAAATCCTGTTTAACGTAATATCTTAGAACTTTGCTGAATTTGTACCTCTGGTTGAACCTTTTTCTAGGCAGAACATGGAGGTTAGTTTTATAGGTTAAATCCACTTGTTTTTTAAACTTGATCTTCATTTCGTATGTTAGGATATAAACCGTTTTTGAAATTTTTAAATACTTTTTCCTAGTTTTATTGAGAAATAATTGACCTATGTCACTGTACAGATTTAAGGCAAATAACAGCATGATGGTTTGATGTACTTCTTGTAGAATGATTATCATAAAATTAAAGAGAGAAAGAGAAAAAGGGAAAATTCTCGTGGTGAGAACTCCTGAGATCTACTCTCAGTAACTTTCCTGTGTGTCAGTCAGCAGTCTGTCTGGTCCGCATGTCGCACAGTCTATTCCTGGTGTTTATCTTGTAACTGGAAGTTTACACTTTTTGACTACCTTCTCCAATTCCTTTCTTTTTTTTTTTTTTTTTTAACATTTTGTCATTCTTTATAAGGCTTGCTGACCTCATGTTTTCTCTCCAGTTAGCACTGCTGGCCCATTTGCCTATATTTTCCATTTGTATTCAAACCTCTGACTCCGGTGTCATTTCTGTACTTGTGAAACTTATAGGATCTGAGTCTTGAAATATTCTCCTCACAATGCAGTTACTATTGTGAAAGCTTTGTGTAGAGTCGAGTCTTCTCAGCCCTTTCTGTTTCAACTTTTACTGTCTGTTCTCATACTTAGTGCTTGTAACAACCTGTCTTTATCTTTATTTGATGGTAGGTTCTGGGTCCAGGGTAATAGTTATCTTTGTAAACTCTTCTTTTTCCAAGGAAGAGCACAGACAGGAATGAAGGTGAGTGGGCAGGCAGACATGAAGAGGGGGAAGAAGCAGCATCTTTATTTGATTTAGTCGATCATTCTGGTTGTTTCCCCATCCCTGGGTCTTGAACCTTGGGGTGTATGTGGACGACGCCTCCGGTGAAATAATCTGCTAGGCCACCAGGGTGTGCCAAGTCTTTATTGTAAAGTAAACATGCAGAAAAACACATATAACGCAGTGCATAGTTATTACTAGCTTTAAGTAACTATTTAGAGGAAGGAAGCAGGGAGGAGTGAAGGCAAACAAGCAGGCCGGAAGAGAAGTGTCTCTCTATCCATTTAGTAATTCATGTTGGTTGTTACCTGGTCCCGGGCCATGAAAACGGTCCTTGGACTTTTATGTGGACTGTGTCATCCAGAGCCGTGGAGTTCACTGTAAAGCCACCACGGCACTCTAGTTAACTATTATAAACCACCCTGAGTCTGTCTTCTAGTTGTGATTGAGGATTCCTGAGCACTGAGTCTTGCTCATCTCTGTCACAGCTACAGTTTCTGACCTCTCACAGCTGATTAGTGTGGCTGCCATTTTTAAAACCTGAAAGGCCTCTCTGCTGTATGGTCACGTTTCTTGGAAAATAGGTTAGACCTTCATTATTTATGATACTTCAGAGGTACATTCTTCTAAATCCATAAGCAAGTCTTTGTGTATCTTAACCATGGTTCTTTCTTAGTCATTTATTTCTTAAAGTACTTTACTATGTGATCGCAATCTTTGGAGACCTTGATGGATTCTCTATCATTGTAGGATTCAGATTTCTGCTGGCATTTTCTTTCTGCCGGTGTGGGTTTTGTCTCATTTTCTTTCTTTCTTTCTTTTTTTTTTTTTTAAATTTGAGAGGAAGGGAAGACAGGGAAAGAAGAGGAAGGACATAAAAAAGCATTATTAATTTATGCCCCCTACCCTGCCCCAGCCCCACACCTGGCTCCACCCAAGCCATAGCAGTGCACCCTCATTGTCTTTTAAATGTTTTTTGTCAGGGAGGGTGTCTTGGTTTTTGTTACATTTGGCCATCACTGCTTGCTTTTGGAGATTTCCAGCTCTTGTGTCATGCCTCAGGCATTTCGGTTGTTGAGTCCGTCCCTCTTCATGTTGCTCCAGGTGCTGCCCACAGCTGGGGCACCTCTGCCTCGCACATCCTATAGGGGAGCCTGTCCCTGTTGTCTGTATCTCTTGCTTCTATGTCCCTGTTCTCAGGGTTGGTATCACCTGCTACTTGGGAGGGACACCACCTCCCTGCTGTCTCCTTCCCTTCTTTAGGCAAGTCTTGAATCCCATCTCAGCCCTTCTAATTCTCTCCCAGCCTCACCCCGTCAGGCCCTCGCCCTCTGACCTGCCTCAGATTCTCCTGCTTCATTGCACTGCGTGTCCCTTCTCCCCATCATTCCGAGTTGCCTGGAGATGCGCCAGCTTCTGCTGATCCTCACCTCCCCTTTCCCTAGGGGACAGCACAGTACCTCTCTTCCCAGAGGTTCCTGAACTGCTGCAGACCCCAGAGCTCCTGCGCACCTGCTGAGGGTCTTGGACATCCAGCCCTCACCTCCAGCCTCGGAGCACTCCTAGCTCCTCTGCTCCCAGGCTTGCCGTGGGCTCAGCAGCGAGAATGGAGGAATGGAGGTCGGGAATGAAGGGCAGCGCTGGCTTTAACGCTAGTGATCATATCTGTGGTAATCTAAATAAGTCTAAGGAAAACTGCTCTTAGTTTTGGTCTTTTTTGTGTTCTGTTTTTCTCAGGGTTATTTTGGCGCTGTTGGAGCACTCCTTGAGCTGTTGAAGATCCCCTGATCATTACCTGGGAGGGCTTCCTGGAACCTTCCGCAATGGGGTCTGTGGACTTTTGTTTTTTAAGAGACTTACTCAATTTTATGATTTATGATAGTACCTGAATCAAAGCAAGAAAGGACAAGTGTATTTTTCTAAGTCAAGATAAATCCTAAAAATTCATTCTAAAGTAGTGAACGTAAGGAAAGATGTGTCTGTGTGGATGTGTCCGTGCAGCGAGGACTTGCTGTATTTAAGTTGTTCTTCAGTATAGCATATTGTTAACCCTGCCGTCTGTTTGTGAAATTCAGCATCACTCACTTGGAGCCACTTCAGGGAGAGCTGTTCTGTGTGCAGCTGACTGGTTTTGCGTCCTGTTTGAATTTGCTAAATATCATGTAAGCTACTGTGCTATAATCTAATCACAGTGTTGTCGGTGTGACGTTGGAGAGCATCTGTGCGTTCACTTCGCTGTGCTTCTGGCCTCTGTGGAACATACTGAAAACTTTTATAAGGTCCTGCAGGTTAGTTCTGTACCTGTACCTGACAAGCAGCTTCTGGAATGGAAGGGCAGTTCCAGGTTACTTTATAATGGAAATCCACGACAGGACTGGGCCGAATTTTCTCCAGCTGTGGACTGTGGGGGGGTTATTGACCTGAAGGAAGTGAGTAAGCCAGGAGAAAAAGCGGTCTTGAAGACCAAGAGACGAAGGGACACTAGAATCTACATCTTTGCAGGGAGTGGGGAGAATCTGGCTAGTTCCCCCAGGATAGTAGAGATGGAGGAATTGAAGCGTCCACAGTTTACTCTAACCCATGGGGAAGTAGGCTCTTGGAGGCTGCCGGGCAGGCTGGCTCTGGGGGACTGAACAGGTCCAAAGACTGCCTGGGAAAGATTTTGAGGATGGAGTCTTGATGAAGATAGACTTTGGACGTTTTCTTTCTGCTGTGCAAAGTAATATTTTTAAATGTCCCCTTGGAGATAGAGCAAGAAGCATTTTCAAGTTTGTATGTTAGCTGGTGCCTACACTGCTTTTGAAGGCAATGAAGGGCCTATACTAAGGAGACCCGAGGCTCTGCTGCCTCCTCAATTTCAGCTGGAGGAGGAGGCAGGGCTGAGCTGGGTTGAGCAGAGTTGGACCCTGAGGGAAAGCTCCAGGAACCCGGGTGTGGCTGGGTCTCTGAGGGGAGGAAGGCCTCCGACGCGCCCTTTCGCGGTCGGCCACGTGGGGGCAGCAGAGACCGGAACCTGGTGAGCCCAGGGACCCACGCCCGCTTGCCAGGGGTGGCGCATCCAGGCAGCCAGGGAAGGGTCGCCCGGCAGTCTGGAGCAGGTCCTGACACGTGTGGGTTGTGGGTGCTGTTGACCTGGCACAGACCGCATTGCTGGGGGGCGGATTGTGACCTGTGTGCTGCCACTGCTGCTCCCACGGCCCTCAGCCAGGCGCACCCCACCTCTTCCCTTCACCAGACAGCACCGCCACCCACTCACTGATACCACAATCGTGTTTTGCAAGCCCTTCGAACCCAGGTCCTCCCCATTTCCTTGGGTAGAGGACTTGGGAAACGGCAGGGAACGGGAGGGAGCCAAGAGGACTAGTCCTTGAAGACCGCCCAGACCTTGCAGTTCCTTTCGTCGTCGGCAGTGTGACAGGCGCTCACACAGCTCCGGGCGGCAGAGTCCCCTCCTGCCTGGCCTTCGCTTGCCACATCCTTGGATCCCCCTCTCACGCTCTTGAGAGACTACCTCACCTCACTCTGTGCCCAGCCCATGTGGTCACTCCACAGAGGGCTCTGTGAAAGTCACCAGTGAGTCTCCTGACATTCCATGCCCTCATCTTCCTCACTCCTGATACTGCAGACTTCTCTACCTCGCCGGCCACTCTCTGGTCAGCCCTCAGGTCAATCCTGGGTGTCCCTAAGTGTAGTGGTCAGCATTCCTCTTGCCTCTGACTCCACGGTGGCCTTGCCTGGCCCAGCTCTTGTACCTGAGCTCTGGTCCCAAGGCACCTCCGCTTGTCTTGCTTGTCTTTTCCATGGCTGTCCGAAGAGCAGTCAGATGGGGCTGGAGCTTTCCAGGCACCTGCATTCAGACGTGCGCAGATTGGCTGCAAGGTCACGGTGGCCTTGGGAGGAGCAGTTTCCCTGCAGCGGTGGCAGAGGCTGACTTGCAAGGTGTAGTCAGGGGTGGTGAGGGAAACGGCAGCTGTCACAGGATGACTTTGGACCAAAAAATGTTTTTCCTTTTTCTGACAACAGTATGTATTTCCAGGCCTGGGATACAGCTAGTGAGGTGGGGTATGGGTTAGTTCCACTCTCTTAACCCTCCTGGCGCCCACACTTGGGAGGCCGCTCATCTGTGTCCAGCTGCAGCTAGAGGTGAGGCCAGGGTGGCAGTGGGGCTGCCTGCTCTGCCTGCTCCTGCAGCAGCCTGGTGCTCACCCCGCCCGCCGCCTGTGTCCCACACCACAGGAGGACACGCCACGAGCTCCTGCTGCTGGTGATCAGCTGATCAGAACCACCCACCTCTTCAGTTCTTGCCACCCAGACTTCGGGGGGCGTCGCTGACATCCTGGCACAGGCCTCATTGGTCCCTGAGTTGACGGGTACATGCTAACACAAAGTATTTTCAAAACTGCTTTTTATTTACATTTACATCAATCACATGCATGTTTATTTCAACAAGTAATTAGCAAAAATGCATTAAAATTTTAAAATAGCAAATATACAAAAATATAGCTTACAAAAAACCGCGAATGTTTAAAAATATTCTGCTGCAGAATTTAGTATACAAACATGTCTATGAAACCTGAGACTCAGCATTTCATAAACTTTTTTTTGAGGGAGTTACTGAGTAAAACCCCACTGAACTAAACTACAAGACTAAAACTAACCCCTGCCTGGCAATGCTCTGTCAGGAGACCGGGAGACTGATTATCAGCAGCACTCTGAGAAGACAGGCGCATTGTTAGGAGACCTTGTTAGGAGACCGGGGAGCACGGGCCCCGCCTTTCCCAGTAGCCTGGGGAGCGGGGGGCCGGCAGGGATTGAGATGGGGCTCGCCAGTTTGCACTGGCACAGGGGCTGAGAAGAGCTTCGCTGAGTCTTGGACCTTGTGGGGCCCACCCTGTCGGTTCATGTCGCTGGAGCAGGGAGGGTCTTCTGAGAACGTAGAGCCTCAGAAGTGAGCAGAGTGTTGGTTAGCCGGGTGCTGATGCTCCGTCTAAAATTGGGATAAAACTATTTGCAGCTGTCGTGGAACTGTTTGGTCTCTGAAGCTGAAATGAAAACACTGAAGCCCAGCTTTTCGCGTGATGTTCCCGCTCAAACTGAAGCACGTTCTGGGGCACGTGGGATGCTGCTCGTCTTACTACAGAGCCACTACCCAGAATTTTTGTTAAAAGACCTGGGGCCAGAGTCTCATCAAGCGACATGGTAGACCCCCGCGTGCAGTCCCTTTTCAAGCTTCAGGTCAGGCCCCCAGGACAGTTCGTCCAGGGAAGCGCTGTGGGTGCTGGTCTGGGCAGGGCAGGGCAGGAGTGGGCGGGGCCTGGGTGGGAGCCCGCGCCCTCCCAGCATTACCTGCAGGAAGCAGCTTTCACTGTGGGCTGCAGGGGTGAAAATGGCCCTGGGTTTGGGTTTTTTTTTAAGAAAAATTAATGGTGTGGTAATCTGATGAATGGGGAAAAAATTGGGGTAAGAATTCTTTGGGAAACATTTCGTGCTTCAAGAGTGGGGAGGGAAGGGAAAAAGCCGATCCGTGAACTTGAACATGGACATTCAGATGGTTACTTCGGAGGAGATGGAGCACTTACGCGCTTAGCGACATCTAAGACATCTGCCCCACCACACAAGGACCCTCAGCCTTGTGACTGTCAGACTCCTGCCTGGAAACCATGGGAACGCACCTCAAAAAGCGTGGCGGTTGGAGATGGACAGCCTGTCTGGGTGCTTGGGCCTCACTTGGAACTGATCTGGATGGTGGGCAGCAGTGTCCAGGCTCTGGCAGAAGCTGCTGGGGCTGAATGAAAGGCCTGCACTGCTTGGCTACAAAGCCTGCTCTTGAGTGTCCTGTCACAGATCGGTCTGCAAACTGCCCATGTTCCTGAATTATCTGGGCCTCTTGTCAGCTAATAGAGGGTGCGGGTCAGAGAAGGATTGCAGTTCCTGGTTTGTATAGAAAACTGCAATTACAATATACTGCAATCAATAAAAAGTATGCCTTATTCAAAAGGAATGTGATTGCAAAAATATCCTCCAGTTCTGGGCTCACCTTTTAGATTCTCTGACTTCTGGAATGACTTCCCACACCAGTAGGAATGCTTCTTGAATGTACATGCCCCGTATCATGAGTAAAAATATCACAAACATGCACGTCTGTGCGCGTATGTGTGTGAGTGGTCGCTGGAAGGAACAAATGAACAGTGGGTACTCTGAGGGAGGAGCTGGGCTTGCTCTTAGGGCTGCAAGGAAGACTGATTTGTGACCTGTGTGATGGAACAGCTATTCACAAAATGAAGCAATATTCAGTACAGAGCAACCAGAATGGGGAGCACTTGCCGACAAAGGGAGTGGAGGGGACTAGGGAAGACAGAAGAGGGGAAGGGGAAGCTGGGCCCTGAGCAGAGTCCTGGCACCCGTGGGAGGCTTTTGGACTGGGGTTGTTTCCAGTGAGACAACAGGAGCCCCATTTGATCTGCACAATGATGTCACCTAGTACCAGCAGCTCCCACAACCCAAGTCTGTTGCGCACCAGGCTTGGCCCGGTGGCCGATCCTCCAGGAGCCAGTAAGGACACTGCTACCCTCGGGGTGGGGCTGAGAAGGAAAAGGCTTGGAAGCTAGCCTGCAGAAAGGCATGTGGCTGGTGAGTGGCAAGGGGGTGATCAAGTCACTCCCTTCTCAGAGCTCTGGGGGTGCCTCGCTGTGTGTGAACTTGCAGGGAGCCTTTTAGGAAAAAAAAATTACTGTCATTTCAGAGCACTTTAGCAGAGTGGACTCCAGCCATGGCATAGGACTGGAAAGGGACAGGGCATGAGGTCCGTCCTTCTGACAGGTCCATGGGGCTCGGCACTTGGGGGAAGGCTCTCAAAAATTTGTCAAGGACAGGGTATTCAGCAGTGGTGGGAGGTTTCCTGTGTCCCTTAGCCCAGACTTGCCCATTAGGTCTTGGGTCTTACCTCTGAGGGTCAGGCTTCAAATCACACTGTGGCAGAGAAAAGCAGCAGAGGACAAATCGTATGTCTTAGGCCTACTCAACCAGGAATCAGGTCAGGCTGGTTTTGTTCCCTGCTCTGACGCCAGCTGAATTCAGCTGTACCTCTGGCAGCAACTAGCTAGCGAGTGATTCAGCTACCTGTGGAGTCCAGCTGTGGTTGATTCTGCTTGAACACACAGCACACAAGTCACAACCCCATCTGAGCTGCTTAAGACACATTAAGATAGTTAAAAAAAAAAAATCACGTTGCCAGCCAGTGGCCCAGAAGCAGAAGTCTCCTACGTTACAGATTAAAAGGTCACTAACAGCTCAGGGAGACAGATGCAGCATACAAGGCAGCCTCACTGGTCTCAGGTGTAAGGCTGTACCAAGAGTATTAAGGGATCCTTAACTCGTCTTTAAAATAATCTGGGTAGAGAGTTAACTCATTCAAAACCTGATTTTAATTACAATTAAAGGAAGACATGAATTATCCCCCAGCCACCTGCAGTGCAGTACAGCATGGGGACGTCCAACTGGGGAGCAAACACATTTGTGCTGTGTTGCTAAGGGTGGCAGGAACTGGGCTCACCCTGGTGGCCTAGAGGTCTAGTACACCCTGGGTGCAGTAGACACCCCAGGTTCAAGACCTGGGGCGGGCAGGGGGCAACGAATGTGAACAACTGAATAAATACGTGCTGCTTCTGCTTCCCTCTTCCTGTCTGTACCTTCCCTTTAAAAAAAAAAAAAGGGGGGGGGGGCAGGAACTACTGCAAATGACACTGGCCATGCAGCAGTAGGACACCATGCCAAGCAAGGGCACAGCACAGTACACACCTCCAGAGCCACATTTTTCAAAAGCCTCCACATTCACAAGTGTTAACACCATGTCACGGGACAAAGCCGACCAGAGACGCTGCCTGGTGGCGGCGGCGGGGTGCAGCATTCTCGTGCTTCCCCCAGTGGTCAGCTCTTTGGGCTTTGAACCTCTGGTCCAGTGCTCTAGCCCAACCACCCCAACTGTCTTTAGCTGTGGCACAGAGGGATGAATTAATCTGCCTCTACAAACAACAGGGACTTGGTGAGGCTGTCTCCTTGGTACTGACACAGGGCCAGAAAAAGTCTGCGACTGAAAGGCTATAGTCCTACAGACTGAGGAGATGATTGCAGCAGAGAGCACAATTCATCCTTTGAGGGGAAATTTTCTTCTTGGGGCCCCATAATGAAGAGATCACATCTGTCCCAAGGCCATGCCATGGAAAATGGTTGGCCGTCAACGAAGGGCCAGCCTGCTTCCGGCACTGGCTGCTGTAGATGACGCGCTAACAGCGGGCAACTCGCTTTGCTACAGAGGACGCAGACACCGGGGAAGGGGGTGCAGAAATAGTTCTTTTCACGCGCCGCACAGGCTAAGGCTTTCATATAAAATAGTCCACACCTCCCAGGCCCGTTTGGGCAGCAGTCCAGACTCCATACCACGGGCAGGTCACACATAGGAAGCAGCCAGTTCTGACCAACTGGTTTGTAATTTTCCAAACTGGATGCTGCCCGGCACCTTCACAGGCTGATGGGAATTTTCCTCCTCGTGACCCCAGCCACCTGAGCCAAGGACAGGTTCTTCTTCTGTTTTAAGATGGTAGACTAGGTTGGATTTCAGAAAAGATTCCTAGAGACATTCCATGAACAGAGTAACAAAGCTTCACCCTCGCTCGACCACGCACACCACATTCCAGTGAGAAACTGTCCCCACCCACAACTGTGGGACAGAGAGGCAGGCAGGCTGTCAGCGTGCGGCCCTACGAGAGGAGAGCAGGGCTGCAGAGAACTTTCTACCTGACCAGGCTGCTTCACATAATGTAATTTATACAACATTCATGAATCCCAGTGGACTCAGTCATTTCTAGAAAAGTTGGACAGAAAGAGCCAAAGAGCAGCATGCATTTCTCCCCCATAATGACACTGTCAATTAGTTATGCAAGTCCAAACACTGAGGCACACCGACATGGGGACAGCCCTGCAGGAGTTTCCTGGATTATGCACAACTTCAAGTGGATTCCAGCTCCAGAACCACAGAGGGATCTGATTTGAGATGCTTTAAATTGTTAAAAAGTCAACAACTGGCATTTTCTCTTTAAGTAGAAACAGAAATAGGGCATGAGAGGGAGAACGAAGGGAAAGAAGAGGGAGAGGCCCGCTCACCTCAGCTGGCCGGACGGCTGTTCCCAGAAAGGCGCTCCTCTCTGGAGCCACTTGAGGGGCTCACAGCCACTCCCTGCCTGAGGCTGCGGGCCACACTGCATATGTAGGGCTGTTGGCAGCACCCAGGGCCCCCTGGGTCACACAGGGACAGCACGGGTTCAGAGCTGGGGCTCATGAGCAGCCTGGCTGTGCTCACTGGTGGTGGTGGTTGGGGGGTGGTGGGTAAGAGGAAATGGCTTCTGACCAGGCCTTTCCAAGCACATCTAATGTTTCAGCCCAGATGGGTTGATAAGCAAGCCTGTGGACTTGTAGGAGCGGGGTGGTGAGGGGCACTGCTGCTATACTGTCACCCAAGCCCTCAGGTTCCATCATGGCCTTATCAAAGGGCCGTGACGTCATGCGCTGTGTTGACACCAGCTCTCACGCTTCTGCCGAGCAGCTGCCCTGCTTGGCTCTGGCTGCCGGGAGGACTTGTTGCTGCAAAGGCAGGAGTGGTCTGCGTGAAGCGCGTCAGGCCACAGGGCGGGGTGGCATTAAAGACCGGCCCAGGTCCCTTCTCTAACACTTGGTTTATCTTCCCTTCTGCTCAGTGAAGATTCACCTTGACGAGGAGATAAGCGTCTGGGAGACAGAGCGTAATGGGGTTAGCAGGAGACCCTCATGAAGTTTCTTGAAGCGAACCCGCAGGCTCTTCCGCTCCTCTTCTCTTGGCACAGGCTAGTGTCAGAGTGCTTGGTTGTCACAAGACCCAGAAGTCTGGCTTCCCGGCTCAGCTGGCCCAAGAGTTCTTCATGAGGCAAAGAAGTGGCAGCTGGTGCCCAGGTGCAGCAGCCAACGCGGAGACTGCGGCCTTCCTCCTGGCTCCGCGCAGACATCGGATCCCAGTGCGATGCTTCGATGAGCTATACAATGTTCTCTGCCCCGGGCAGGGGCCCCTGTGGGGGTCCATGGTCCTGCTTACTGTGCAGCTGGGCCAGCTGCAGGACCGGCATGTTGCACAGCGGACACACTTTCCGAACCTCCAGCCACTTAATAAGGCACCTGTGGAATGAGACAGCACCGGAGGGAAGAGATCAGTCCCCAGCTTGCAGCAGCCCCTGCCCACATGTCATGGTCATCTCTCCGGCTGCGGCCACAGCAGCAGCAGCGGTGCTGTGAAAAGCCAGGTCCCCAGGAGGAACCAGAGTCTCTGGCTTTCCAAAAGGTGATCCAAGAAGCCACAGCTCGTGTCCCGGGGCAGGGGGTGTGGGGCCCACAACCAAGACAAACAAATACACAGAGTAAATCAATGCTGCTTCCTCCTCTCTTCCTGCCTGCACCTTTCCTTTAAAAGAGGCCTCCACTTGCTCTACCCGTCAGTCAGACTCCTCAGAGAATACCACCACTGAGGAGGGAGTGAGAAGTGAAGTACAACTTTCAAACAAATGTAAAACACAGAAAATTGCAAGAGAAGGGAATATCAATATGTCTGCAGGAAGGGGGAGGGGAGGGCTCTACACTGTCATTTACCTTCAAACTATTTATCTTCATTTAAAATAACTGTAGTTTTGATGAACATAACTTCTTAGGAAATAGGAGCTCTCACTGGAAAATTCCAGCTAACTAGCCATTTATAGTCTGGATTCCAGGGAGGTGTGGGCTCATCTGGCTCTGCCCGAAGTCCTGCTGTGGTGGTCATGTCCCACCACCTCGAACCCTCCTAATGACACATCCACACACGTCCTGCCCCGCAGGGTGCTTTCTGCTTATAGACGAATCGTGAAGTCATCCAGCGCGTCTGGCAGGTGGCTGATGCACCTCAAACTCAGGCCCCTCGGTAACTGCACACCAAGCAGTACTCACTTTCTGTGGAAGGCATGCTTACAGGGACAAATCCCCAGCTCATCTCGAGGCTTGAAGTCTTCTAGACACACTGCACAGAGCTGAAAGACAAAGTCACAGGTGAGGCAAGTGCCTGCTAAGTCCTCTCCAGGGTCACAAAGTGAGTGCAAGTCCCTGAGGCCCAGCCTTTTGAAGGGATTGACAAGATCTCACAACTCATTAAGAAACACGTCTTCGGAAGACCTTCCTGCTCTCCCTGTCATACATCTTCAATATGGCGGGCAGATGGGAGAAGACAAAGCCAGAGGTGACACCCTTTACCTCAGGGATCAGCAGTATGACTCAAGCTTGTTCTCAGGAGATAGGCTGAACATGATGTTAATTGTCCCACAGTGTGTAGAGGACCTGACTGCTTGCTTAGCAGCACAGCCTGAGGGGACGGCTCATACCCTGAGGCTCTCCTTTCTCTGGTTTCACAACATGGAGACTCAAAACATGGCACAGCCTGCAGTAACATGCCTCTTGTAGTTCCTAGGGCCCCTCGCTATAATACTGTATTTTTGTCAGTGTCTGTCTTTGTCACACAAAAAGTTATCAAAAGGCATGGCCTGGTGGATCAGTGGTTAGGTCAACCACCTACGAAGCAATGTAGACCAAGTACTCCTGAGTTTGAGTCCCAGGTGCGGGGGTAGAGGGGTGAATTGGGGAAACCACCACTGTGAACTACTAATAAAATAAAATGAAATGTTTCTTCCCCTCCCTGCCTGCCTGGCTCACCTTCACTGCTGCCTGCACCTTTCCTTCGGAAGAAAAAAAGTTACCAAGAGTCACTGGATTTGGTGTGCTCTGATGGCCTAGTGGACAAGTCTACCACCTCTGGCCGCGCAGTCCACATACATCCCAAGGATCCAGGTTTGAGACCTGGGCCGGGGGTGGGGGTGTCTTGCGTGGGGACACAATCAAGATGAACAACTAAATAATTGCTTCTTCCTGCCTCTCTACCTACCTTCATTCCTGTCAGTACCTTTCCTTTAAAGAAAAAGTTACTGGATTTAAACTTACGAAAATGTGCAGCAGCAGCCTGATTGCTCTCTGACAGGCGGCTGGGCTCCACTGCTTGAAAAGAGGCCTTCACACCCAGATGCTGAGCTCTCCCTGCTGTATCTTGGGCACTTACCAGTACTCAGACACCGGGCATTATTGATGGCCCAGGCATTACTGCACTTACCCATTTTACAAATGAGCAAACAAGCTCATAGTAGTAACTATACCACCTGTGGCCATTCGGCCTGGCTGGGGACCTACGTCTGCTACACTGATGTGCTGCTGTATCACTTCTGACTCCAGGCCAAGCCGAACTCCTCATGCTTGCTTTGCTGTTCAGATATCCCGGTACAAGTCATCACCATTTGTTGCCTGGAGTGCTGACCGGCTTCCCTATTACCTCTTAGTCTGTAATTTGTAATCTATTCTTTTTAGGATCATGACATGATCTGGTGGAACACGTGGTTCCTAGTGCCCTGAGGCCAGTGTTGTGAATGTGTGTCTTCTAACACCCTTTTCTCCAGGGATCTCTTGGTCTGTTGTCCAGCACACAGGCTCTTCACAACAGGAAGAAAATAGTGTCTGATCAGATTTGTCAGGAGAGAGCAGGGAGGAAGGCAGCACAGATGACAGGCTTGGCTGTGTAGCTTCTGCCCTTGAGCTGCCTGTCGAGCTCTGTAAAGTGAGGACCGGCCCCGCTGCACAGGGCTGAGGAGGCAGCAAGGCAACCGTCATTCATGTTAAAATTTCATGGTGGGAACACTATTTTTGTTTTCAGGAGGCAGACTGAGAAGAAGCTATGGATAAAGATGAGAAACTAGCATTTTCCAGCTTTGGGGTGAGCTTTTGGGTCTCAATTTCCCATTTATAAAAGAATGATGCTCTCACTTCCTAGACCCTCTTCCAGCTTCCCTCCCAACCCAGCCTTCTGAAAGACTGCTGGTTCTGTCCTCTGGCGATCAGCACTGATGAGGCAAGAAGTTGGGCTATTACTCGTTTAATTCACTTATTTTTCAGGATCTGAAATTAGATTTGTAGCCTTTTTAAAATAGAGTTACTATGATAGCTTATGATATGCTACTATGTTTTTTAAAATTTCTAAAATCATAGACAATATGAAGGAAAAAAATTCTGGCATGTTAAGTGCTAAAAGTGACCCAAAGCCAAGGGCAATCACATAGAGAAAGCATCAGATTTGGCTTCTTAGAGTTTCCTGAAGAGTCAAATTAATTTTACATCTTTACAGATCATATTTGAGAAATGACTTTAACAATACTTCCACTATTACACTGACAGACTGTTTCTCCAGTATGACTTCCCCTCCCTTTTAAAAGTGGAGGCATTCCTGGGTGGAGCGGTGCTTAAATCAGTTACTGCTAAAGGACACCCCTGAGAATGGAGAATTACACCCCTGAGAATGAGTTCTGGCCTGGGCCTGGGGGGTGGGGGCTAGAGGGAGAACAACCAGTGTAAACAACAAAGTGGAATTAAATTTTAAAAAGTGCTTTTCTTCCTTGGTGTACCCTGGTGGAACAGCAGTTCCGTTAATCGCCTCCAAAGGCTGCAAGCCACATACCCCTGGGTTCAAGTCCTGGGTTCGAGGGAAACAACCAGTGTGAACAACTAAATGGAAATAAAAGGGTACGCCCTGGTGCTCTAGCAGTCACGTACACCTGGGAGCAGTCCCACATACATTCCAAGGTCCAGGGTTCAAGACCCAGGGCCAAGGGGAACAACCAATGTGAACAACTAAATAAAGTGTTTCCTCTTCTTTTCTTCCCGCCTGCTTGCCTACTTGCCTTCATTACTGCCTGTACCTTATTAAAAAAAAAAAGGAAATAAAATACTCTTCTTCCTCCTCTCTACCTGCCTGCCCGCCTTCCTTCATTGCTGCCTGCACCTTTCCTTAGAAAAAAAGGAATCATAATTTATGTATCATAATATTTGCCCCTTTCAAGTGTACAATGCAGCCATCTTTAGTGTGTTTAGAGTTGTGTAACTATTGTTACCAGTTCCAAGACATTTTTATCAGTCGCCCACTAAAAGCCTCTACCTATAAGCAGTCACACTCCCCATTTCACCTCCCCAGTTCCTGGTAGCACTCAACTGTCTTGATGTATTTGTCTGTTCTAGTCATTTCCAGGATGGAATGAAACCGTGAAATGGTATCATAAACATGTCTTCTTTCACTTAGCACTATGCTGGTCAAGGTTCACGCTGTAGCAGGAATCAGTGCAGTACTTTTTCATTTTTTATGATCCTCTTTATATGCTACTGGATTTGGTTTGCTAATATCTTGTTGAGGGTTTTTACAACTATCCATAAGAATATTGATTTGGAGTTTATTTTTTTCTGATGTCTTTGGTCTTGATATTAGTGTAATGCTGAATAAGAGGGAAAATGTTCTACACTGCTCTTCATTTTCTGAAGTCAAAGAAAGGGCAAGGAACATGCATTTATTTACTAATTGATCAATCAATAGACACTCAGTTTGTCTGTTTTGCATGTTAAAAGGTCCTTAACTGACAGCATCTGCAGAGAGCAGAAAGTTTCAAATCTGTGGGAGCTGAGAGGCATCAGTTTGATGGTTCCAGACTCAAACAGATATGGCCACATTCTTTTTCCATGCTCTGAAGCTGAATGACTTGTCCGTTCTCAATTTTCTTAAACTTCAATTTCTACAAATGCAAAATAAGAATATTTACCTAGTCTAAATATTTTAGAGTGTGATTCCCTTGCTCCCAGATAATTATATGAGGAAACAGACATCATGCCACCCTTTATACATGATTCCATTCATACTCATAATTATTAGTGAGTTTGAGGGGAAATTGCTTTAGAATGAATACAGCATGTATACTGGAAAAAGGCCTAATTTTCTAGTATTCACAGAGTACGTGATCTCTAAAATGCTTAAGAAGAAAGGATTTGATATCTTCCAAGTGGCTGACACAATATACCTTAAATGCAAACTAGGGAATGGAGAGTTATATGGGGAAGATAATGTCACAAAATGAAAGTGACCTGCAGCTCAGGTGATTCAGCCAAAACGGTTTTCTTTAATAATTCTGTAATTAATTTAAAAAAATAATGACTGTATAGCCATCTCTTGAATGGTTACAAGTATATCAAGTCTTCTGCAAAGGAGTATTTCTAGTTCAGAGGTCGGAATCTTTGAGACTCATTAAAGCGACCTAGCTACTGAGGGAATACCCAGCGTTTTTGTTTAAATGAAAGGACAGGCAGGCCTTTCTATAGCCTCCTGGTGGTGCGCTTGGCCCCTGCTGCCTGGGCCTCACTGGCTTCCTTCTCTCACAGCAGCAGTGCTGGCGGGGAGGGAGCGGCTCTATCTGCCCAGTGAGTCTCTAGGTCTGGCACAGTGTTGCTTCCATTACATTAAAATTTCTTAAAAATCATTTAAACCTCGAAGAACTCCCACTGAAAAACAAATACTTGTATGTTAATTTACAATAAACTCCAGTAATGTGATTCATAAGACTGATGAATAATCAGTCCCAGAAAGACTGAGGTGGGTTTAAATCTCCTACATAAGAAAGGAATGTGGCAACCTTACTGGACCAGAGCTACCTCCTCTCAGGGACGAGATGCACAAGGAAAAGGTGTTCTCGACTTCTTGACAGCACAACTCTGTGGAAAGCAGGGGAGGGCAGAGTAGGGCTACAGGACTCCTCACCTACTCCTCTCTGTCTGACCCGAGAAAACTGACCTAAAGATGGCTCTTCCTGATCCTTGTGCAGCCAGGACGCAGAAGCTGCTGAGACACAGGCGTGCAGGTTCTGTCAGCACAGGCAATACCACCCTCATGGACGAGGGGATGGACCCAAACCTGTTCAAATCCACAAGAGACTCAGCCAGCTGCACCACTGTACTATGGATATGGGTTCAGGGTTCTGCAGGTCCTCACTGGCCTACAGGGCCATAGCAGATGGATGAGGCCTTCTCTGGTGGGGTGGCAGAACCTCTCTGCCCAGGTGACATGCTGATGTACTTCGACTGTCAGAAGAAATTGATGTTCAGACCATGCAGTCTGGTCCTGGTGGTATGACAAATGAATGGACCCAACTATGCAAGAGTGATTTCACTACCTACTTTCGGGCACACTACAGCTGTGAGAGTGTTCTAGATTCTCCCGATGGCACCCCCAGCCCTAGCCTAGGGGCCTCTTTCTCTTCTCTAGAGTCTCCAATGCAAAAACTCAAGGCAGGAATCTCTGGGGGAGAGAGTTGGTGAATGAGGAAACCTAGGACTAGGTAAAGAAATAACTATGGTTAGGTCACTCTTCCAGAGCAGGAGCATAAGGCTGATATCAGTAGGTGTCCCAAGCACATCAGAGCCACACCACACTCTCATTGCAGACAGACCCTTGGAGGCCTATAGCTTGGCCTTTTATGAGCTAGACCAGTGCCTTCCTTGATCAAATTCTAAGACAATAACAGCACTGAATGGAAGTGAAAGGCTATGTGATGAGAAAACAAATATTTCTGAGGGCATGGGAGATAAGCGGTAAAAACAAGATAATGGTTTTTAAGTAATGGTCAACTCTCAGGCATCTCTGGTGGCACTGGAGAGGAGGTATGTGTGGTGATCTGACCGTCACTGCAGTGGAGGCGGGCAGAAGGCCCAGAGCGGCTGATGTGAGCCGTCCATGAGCCTGCGGCTGCAGGCGGCAATCTGCCAGCATAAGCATGAGGACAAAAGCACGGTGCAGGCAGCACAGAGAGACAGAGGAAACATGAGACTCCTGTGTCTAACTCCTGTGGTCCTCCCTTTCATTTCTCACTCCAGTGAGTCAGTAAGTCTCCTTCATTTTTCAAGTCCTTCTTATGTGGGTGTTCTCTTACTACTGGAAGAGTCCTGACTAATCAGATGACATTTATCTCAAAGCTATGTATTTGGTAACCAGTCAGTCTAAGTCCAATAAAACATGCTGAAACAGTCTCAAATGGTGCCTCATTTCTAGGCACTAAAATTCTATATGGCAGCTAAACCAAGCTACATAAATAACACCAGGCTGTTCATAAATGATGCCCTATAATAAAAAAATACATAACTGCTTCCAATTCTGGGTGAGATAGAATAAATACAGGCAACCCCTTTTCTATCTATTCAACTATAAAACCTAGACAGACTACAGGATACAGCTATTTGAGAACTAACTCTGAGAACCAACAGCAAGGTAGGTTGGGGAAGAAAACCTTGAAATAGCTCCAAAATATGATATGTTTTTCTCCCCCACCCCTGCTCCCACCCCCTTTTTTAAACGAAAGGTGCAGGCAGAAATGAAGGTGAGCAGAGGCAGGCCGATAGAGGAGGAGAAGCACTTTATTTTAATTTTATTTCGTTGTTCATCTTGGTTGTTCCCTCCCACCCCCCCACGTCAAGACACAAACTCAGGCCCCTGAATGTACGAGGACTGTGCCTGCTGCAGTCAGCAGGCCTAACCACTACACTACCAGGCATGCCAAGCTTACCAATTTTAACCCTCTCTGATGTCCCCTGGCCAAAACTCAGTGGAGCCAGAAACTCAGAAGCGGGCACTGTGGTGTAGAAAGAGAAAGATCCAGGAGAGGCCCTCTGTGTCTCAAGATGTGGGAAGGACAACTAGTAAAGTTCAGAGAGTGGGTAAGTCCTCTTCAGTTATTCTCTCATTTTCTCCATTCTCTTGCACCCCGCCTGCAGGGAATTCGGCGGCGGCAGTGGCAATGGTAACAGCTAGCAATGGGAGCTTGCAGAAGCCAAACACTGAAAGAAGAGAACCTTTCCTTCAGTTGCTGGAGTTGTGGCTTCGAGAAGGTAGGGCCAAACCCATCACTTCTCTTTCTCTGCACTTCCTGCCCACTGGTATGGAGATGTGTTGCAACTGTAGAACTAAGTATACTCTGGATGGAAACTGGAAAGGGGCAGTGCAGGGAACCAGAGAGAACAGGGAGACGGTGGACAGAGGAACTGGGAAAAGCCAGCCCATAAAGCTGTTATGAACTCCCTGACTTGTACCTGCAGGGATCTGATTCTAATTAATATACAAAAGCTGTTGGGAACCAAGTTAACCAAATCGCAGTCTGACTGCAGGGTCGTGCACACAGGAGGCAGATCTGGTTAGTACTACAAAGGCTTTCAAAGCTGCTATGTTTACTGGAACCAAAGCCCACAGGAGGCAGGCTGGAATTTGTGACCTGACCCTAAGCAGATCAGCTGCCTGCCAAAACAAGATTATTGACCTGTTCCATAGGATTTAAAAGAGACACAGAATCTCAGACTTTAATATTACAATATTCAGAATTCAATCAAAAATTATTTGACATATAAAGAACTATGAAATCACAACACACATGGGAAAAGACAATCGACAGGCATTAACAACAAGATAACACAGATGTTGGATTACACAATAAAGATTTTTAAAGGAGCTATTAAAAAATGCCCAAATAAGCAGCTGTGAGTACTCTTGAAACAAACGTTAAAACCGAAGTTACTCACAAATACAGGAATGTAAGAAAGAACTGAATGGAAGTTTCAGAACTGAAAAACATAAAAATCTTAATGGATGAGCTCAACAGCAGGATGGAGAGGACAGAGGAAAGAAACAGTGAACTGGAAGATAGAACAATAGAAATGATATAATTTGAACAACAGAAAAAAATAACTGAGAAAAAAATCTTCAAAAGAACAGATCCTCAAGGATCTTTGGGAACAACATCAAGTCTAAAATCTGTGTCACTGGAGTCACAGAGGAAGAAGAGTGTGATGCAGAAAAATAATCTGAAGAGAAAATGGTTACAAACTTTCCAAGCTTGGTGAAAGATAAACCTCCATATTTATGAAGCTGAGTAAATCCCAAATAGGATATATTCAAAGAAACCCATGACCAGAGGTATCATAATTAAATTGCTGAAAGCTAATGAACAACAACAAAAAAAATCTTAAAAGCAGTCACAGAAAAATGACACATTATTGATAGGAAATCAAGAATTGGAATGACTGTATTTTCTCATCAGAAACCAGGGAGGCCATGAAAGAAACCCAGGGTTCTATATCCAATAAAAATATCCTTTAGGAATGAAAGCGAAATAAAAGAATTCTCAGATGAAGCAAACAAATAGAATTCATAGTAAGCAGATTGGCTTTAAAATAATTGCGAGAGGAAGTTCACCCCTAAACAACTACTAAAAAATTGTACAAGGAGATAAAGTCAAAATCTCAGCAGATAAAATGGAATAATAAAAATGGTCAGGTAAATCCAAAAAGAAGGCAGGAGAAGAGCAGAGTAATGAAAAAGAGGTAGAAACAGAAGGGAAACAATATAAGGTTAGACCTAGTTCCAAACATATCAATCACTGCATTGAATTTAAATGGTCCAAACACACCAATAAAACACAGGTTGGTAGAGTAGATTAAAAGACATGGCCCATGTGGGGCGTATAAGAAAATTTACTTCAAGTATAATTGTATAGTTAGGTTGAAAATAATAGGATGGAATAAGACACAACATTTGAACATTTGTCACAAGAAAGCTGTAGTGGCTATATTAATATCAGACAAAGATTTCAAAGCAAACACAATTACCATGGACGAAGGGGGATATTATATCTTTTTCTTTTTTTTTTTTTTTAAGAAAAGGTGCAGGCAGAAATAAAGGTGAGCAGGGGCAGGCAGGCAGGAAGAGAGAGGAGGAAGAGTGCTTTACTTATCTAGTTGTTCATTTGGCTGTTTCCCCAGCCCTAAGATGCAAACCTAAGTCCTTGGGACGTATGTGGGCTGTGCTTTCACTTGAAGGCGAGTGACTAAACTTTTATTTTAGGTGAAGGAGGGTGAGTAGGCAGGCAGGAATAGAGAGAAGGAAGAGCATTTTATTTTATTGTTTATCTTGATTGTTCCCCTTAGCCCTGGATCTTAAGCCTGAGTCTTTAGGAGGTATGTGAACTGTACCCGGTGGCCTCATCTGCTAGGCCACCAGAGTGCACCTGAAAATCTTAACTATAACAAGATGGACTCTTCTGACAAGACTATGGGTTTTAAAGAGAGGGTATTTTATAAAAAAACAACATATTCTCATTTTTTTATAAGTATATATCACCTTTGCTTCACTTTACACACACACACACACACACACACACACACACAATCTTTATTTAAGAGGAAGGAAGCAGGCAGGAATGACATCATATTTTTAACACATTTGGTGCTAATGTTAGATTTCACAGGAGCCGTACTACTTGTTATCCATGCTGTGTGAGGAGACATAAATCAGTTCTTCTATTCCAGATGAATTTGCACTGATTTCATCCTTGAAAATATTTCTGGTAGTACCTTTTACCAATGGCACAAAAAAGCACTGCTTACTTTATAGCAATGGGAGTTTGGGGAGGTGAGGCAGAGGAATGGAATAGGGAAGAATCTGTGGGGAAATAAATGAATTAAAGCCTTCATATAATTGATTTTATGTGCCCTCACCTTCAAATATTCTATTAAGCTCATCAAAATAAGTCTAATTTTTTTCACCTTCTGAAAATAAAGATGCTCAAGCATACTGCAGCATATTACATCTATTAGAAAATGGCTCAAGAAAATAATAAAATACTTATAGGTATCATACTTACCTCATGTAAGTTCAGTTCTTTTACTTTCTCTTTTAATATAACCTGTAAGACAAAAAGAAGTATGTTCTTACTCCCATCTAAATATGTAATTAAAAATTTTCTCATTATACTCACAAATATTTTCTTTTATGTATATATCTCATTTCCTCTCATAATAATGGATAGAATCTCTTTTACAATCTGAGGCAGAATATTTTAATGACATTATTTTAACTTGGGCAATGATGCAATTAAAAAAATCTCTCTGATACTAAGTTTGGGGAGACATTAACACATGCCCATCTGGACTTAGCACTAATATCAGAGAAGTGAAATAAATGAGATTGGTTGTTTCATGACTCAGCAAAACAGCACTGACTAGTTGGGCTGAGTGATTCATAATTTATAAATATTAAAAAGGTCAATATTAATTTGGGAAGCAAATATATATTGGCTAAAGTTCACTGTCACATTATTATATCATCTGAAGTTTCTGTAACTTCATATAATAAAGAAAATACTTAAAGCAAAGTTATTTTGTGCTGCAAATTGGCATGTGAACTGCTTAAATGAAAACAACTAAATCCAGTCCCAGTTTAAAATATGAGTGGAAATCTGAGTTCTGATTTTTTTAGTAAAAAACTTGATCAAAACTCAATTTGGGGCATGCCCCCAGGGCCCATGGAGTAGTGGTTAGGTCTGCCGGCACAGGTTAAGCACAGTCCATTTACATCCCAAGGACCCATGTTGGTGTCCCTTAACTGTGAGGAACAACTAAGATGAATGAATGAATAAAAATAATATACAAAATGCTTCTACCTCTCTCTTCCTGCCTGCTTGCCTTCATTCCTGCCTGTACTTTTCCTTTAAAAAAAAAAAAAAAAAAAAGTCAATTTAGGCACACCCTGGTGGCTCAATTGCCAAGCCTGTGCCTGGGGTGCAGTTCACATATAGCCCAAGGACCTGGGTTCAAGGGCTGGGACTGGAAGGAGCAACTAAAATGAACAACTAAATAAATAAAGAGCTTCCATCTCTTCTCTGTTTCTTCCTGCTGTCCATTCATTCCTGCCTGCTTCCTTCCTTTAAAAAAAAAAAGTCAATCTGAAATAAATTTCTCACCTGTTTGTAAGCATAAAATTCTTTGTGTGCTTGATGCCTTAGCCTAAAAGAAATAAAGAGTAACACTGAGATTTCCAATATAACAATTTGAAGAAAAACTGTTGAATTTTAAAGTTAATTATATAACTTATGATTTAAAACCCAGAATCTTTGGCATACTCTGGTGGAGTAGCAGTTAGGTCAGTTACCTCTGAAGGAGTTCAAGTCATATAACCCTGGGTTCAAAACAACCAGTGTGAACAATTAAATAAAAAATAAAATAAAATCTTCCTCTCTCTTCTGCCTGCCTGCCTACTCGCCTCTATTACTGTCTGCACCTTTTCTTTAAAAAAATTCAGAATGTTTATTCTGTAATACACCCAAAATGACGTATTTGTTGCCGTGTATGAGTTGCCATATAGCCAGTGAACTGTGAAATATTCAAGTGTAAGTTATAGTGAAACAGCATTAAAATAAACAATAAAACAAATGTTTTATATGGATTGTCAAGTTTCATTTTTTTAAATATCATTTTTCAATTAAAAAATTTAAGTATAACATACACTGAATAATGTAGAAAAATTTTAATTATACAGCTAAATATACATACATATGTATGTATATATGCACAACAGTGAAACATTCGCCCACATTAAGATATAGAACATTTTCAGCATTCCTAAAATGGCTCCTCTACTGCCAAGAGGTACCTGCTTATCCTGATTTGTATCACTGAAGATTAACTAAGCATTTTTGATAAATGGATCATTTGGTATATACTCTTGTGTTTGGCTTCTTTTATCCAACAATCACTTGTGAAATTAATCTATGTTGCAGCAATTCTTTTTATGGATACATGGTATTCCATTCTACTGTTGACATGTGTTTAGGTTGCTTCCAGTTTTGTGTTATTATGTCTAGAGCTGCTATTCTTCTACATTTCTTTCAGTGGACATGTAGACTCATTTGAGGATGCACCTAGGAATAGAATTGCTGGTCTAAAGTGCTTGTAACAATTTCTACTCATATAGGTAATGCTTACGAGTTCCAATTGTTCCACATCTTTGCTACTACTTGGTAGGGTCAGTTAGCATTTTTTAGCCAAACTGATGATGTCCGGTGATATCTTACTGTGGTTTCAATTTGCATTTCCCAAATACTGTTTGGGACCCTTTTACATGCTTATTGTTTATTTGGATATCTGTTTATGAAATGCCTGTGCTAGTATTGCTCATTACAGAAACAAAGAGCTGTCTACATTTTTCTTATTGATTTGTAGTCCTTCATATATTTTAGATGCAAGCCCACTGTTGAATCTATATATGTAATTATCTTCCCCTACTCGATGTCTTGCCTTTTTTGTTCTCTTAATGGTATCTTTTGCTGAACAGAAGTTTCCAAATAAATGAAGTTGAATTTATCAACTTTCCCCAATGTTGGCTCTTTTTGTGTCCAGTTAAAGACATTCTTGCTTCTCCCTAGATCATGAAGATAGTCCTTTGTGTGAGTTGTGAAAACAAGTTGTTATCACATTTGGGTCTATGACCCATCTTAAATTAGTCTTCACACAGGATTGAAGTAGGAGTCAAACTTCTTTTTATCCACAGGCAGATTTTCATTTAACTCATATGTTGAAAAGACCCCACTTTCCTTATAGAACTGCAATGACATATCTTGTAATATGTGGGTCTATTTCTTGAAGTTAAATTCTGTTGCACTGTTCTATTTACCATTCCTTGTACACTAGTTTGAATAGTGTCCCTTCAAAAACTCATGTCCAACCGAAACCTCGGAATTTAGCTTTATTTGGAAACAGGGGCTGTGTGGATTATTAATTAGTTAAAATGAGGTCATATTGGAATTAGGGTGAATCTTAAATCCAATATGACTGGTATTCTCAGAAGAAAAGAAGAGGACATACAGACACACTGAGAATACAGTCAGGTGAAGACAAAGGTAGAGAATGAAGTGATGGAACTACAAGTCAAAGAATCCAGTAACCACAAGGACCACAAGGAAAAGGGAAAGAAATACCCTCCCCTAGAGTCCTGCCAATACCTTGATTTCAAACTTCTCACATCCAGTACTTTGAGAATAAATATATTGTTTTAAGCCTCCAGTTTGTGGTATTTTGTTACAAAAGCCCCAGGTAATGAATATATCTTGTGTCAACATGCTCTTAAAAATTTTTTAGATTATAGAAATGCTGCAAAAAAAAAGAGCTCACATATACCTTTTCTCCTAGCTTTTCCAGCGTTCACATCTAACACAACTCTAGCAGAATGACCAAAACCAGGAACGCAACATTGATAAACAGGCTGTATTAACGAAAGGGCAGAACTTACTTGAATTTTACTTTTTAAATGTCCTTTTTTTCTCTTCTATGATCCAATCCAAAATCCCACCTTGCATCTAGTTATGTCTCGTTAGCCTCCTCCCAACTGATAGTTCCTTGGATTTTCCTCATCTTTCAAGATCTTGACGTATTAACCTTGATCCCTTGGCTATGGTGTTATCTGCTGGATCTCCACTATAAAGTTACTATTTTTCCCTTTATAACTGATATTTTGGGAGAAAGAAGTTGAAACTATGAAAATATCCTATGTTTTCTCAAATTTTTGCCTAATGATTTTAGCATCCATCTTGCTTAAACAAATTACAGTATTTGGTTATGGTCTTATAGTTTAAGTGCTTAAAAGTTTACTAACTGGAATTCTTCTGTATAAAAGAGATATCTCTGCTCCTTCGTTTATTTATTCCTTTAGTTATGAACTCATACTCGTTTTAGTCTATGGGTTGCAATTTATTATATTTTATTGCTCAAATTGATTTAGGTGTTTCCTTTCAATATGCCCTCATTCTTTTCCATGCATTTCCTTACTGGCATCAAAAGATGTTCCAGACTTTTGTATTCTGCATGCCCACTTCTTCCGAAGCACTCTGGTTCCTTTTATTGGAGATAGCATCTGGGTGCTAGGTTAATAGCACTCTTAATTACTGAAACTCTGTAACAAGTCTTCATGCTTTGTTCTTAACTAATGTCTTTGCTATTCTTAGTCCTCTGTATTTTCATATAAATTTCATAAGCTTGTTGACTGCCACACACACAGACAAAACCTGTTGGGATTTTAACTGAGATTATATGGAATTTATAGATCCATTAATTGGGAAATAACTTATATTTTTGCAAGACTGAGTTTCCAAACCATAAACACTTCCTCTATTTATTTAGATCTTTAATTTCTCTGTACACATTTCTAGGTAAAATACATCTATATCTTTCATTAGATTTATTCCTAGGTATCTGTTAATTTTTGATCTACTATAAATGGTATTTTTTTCACATTTGAATTTCTCACTGCTGTTATATAGAAAAACAACATATATATCAGAAAAATTTTAAAGAAAAGGTGCAGGTAGGAATGAAGGTGAGTAAGCAAGCATGCAGGAAGAGAGGAGGGAACATTTTATTTTAGTTTAGTTATTCACACTGATTGTTTCCCCCAGTCCAAAGTCTTGAACTTGTAACCCTGGGATGTATGTGGAATTGCTATTAGGGTATATTAGACTGCTATGTCACCAGGGTGTGCCCCTATAAATTGCTGTTAAAGGAAACATTTTAAAGGGAAGGTGCAGGTAGGAATCAAGGCCAGCAGGCAGACAGGCAGGAAGAGGTAAGAGGAACAAACACTTTATTTAGTTGTTCATATCCATTGTTGCCCCAGTCCTGGATCTTGAACTAGGGACCTTGGGATGCATGCGGACTGCCACAGCGATCTACACCAATAGGCCATCAGGGTGTGCCAATCTTAATGATATAGATCATGTATCTACTGACTTGCAACAAATTCATTTATTAATTCTAAATAGTTTATCTGCAGAATTTATTTCAGTTGTCCATTCTGGCCCCAGGACATGAACCTGCATCCTTGGGATGTGTGTGGACTGCGTTTGGCTGGAGGTGGACCTACTGCTATGCCACCAGGGTGCCCCTGGAATTTTTAATGAATAAATCAGTGTCTGTAGACAATGTTAAAACTATAATCTTTACAGATTTTATTTTTTCATTTTAGAGATCTAACTGGCTTTATACAATAATCTGTTAATCGGATAGCATCCCATTTAGCAAGTAGAGAGGTGCTGCCTAGATTATACTTCTTTATTCTTTTATTCCTTTTTTTTTTTGCACTGAATAGGACCTTCAGTGCAATGTTAAATAAAATGATAGTGAATGTCCCTATCAATGTCAAGTATGATGTTTACTCTAGATTTTTTTTTGAGATATCCTTGATTCAAATAAACAAAGTTCCTTTGTATCAGTTTTACTTTTTTAAAAAAATCACGCACAGGTATTCATTTTAATCAAATGCTTTTTTTCATAATTTTTGAGGCTAATTCTACTTGTATCAGGACTTCACTCCTCTTATGACTGAATAACATTCCATTATATATGTGTATCTCATAATTTATCACTCTTCTATTGACGGACATTTGGGACATTCACACATTTTTTGCTATTATGAATAATAGTTATAAACATTCCTGCATGAGTTTATTTTTTGGGGTAGGGGGCTGCCCAAAAGGGCAGACAAATTTACTAGGGCAACAGCCTGGTGTCATCAGTGGTTGAATTTGGCCACAGGCTTCAGCTCATCTTTCTTGATGGGATGGGAATTGGAGGAGCCCTTGGTTTTGCTGATGAGCTTATTTGTCAGGCTACTGGTGATGGTCTCGATGTTCCGGAAGGTGGCCTGTTGGGCACCTTTGCACTGCAGCCAGATAGCCTGATTCACCAGGTCCACTGAAGACACATCGATGGCCTGCTGCCTCACTGTCCTGGCTTGTCCAATGTGGGTTGAGTCCTCCTGGGGGCAACTATTGGTGACCGCATTCACCAAGTCCTGTGGGGAGGTCTCACCAGATAGAAAATCTCTAAGCATTCCTGACAATACAGATGGCCATGAACTTCTTGTTATTATTTTGGTCATGCATCATCATGAAGTGGGTGAGGCGCTCCATGATAGGGCACTGAACCTGTGAAGTGCTTGGCAGCAGAGCACCTAGCAAGGTTCCTAGTAGGTACCTTGGCATACTTCTCCCCCACAATGTAATCCTGCAAGGAAATATCATTGATATGTACACCGTCAGTGCTATACTTCCCAAAGAGCTTACTGCTGGGCTTCTCCACTGCTGCAGATGCAGCTGTATCCCATTTGGTCATCCTGACCACCCAGTCAGGCAGCTCGCTCACTCCGCATGGCCAATGAGCAAAACGTGAGTTTCTGTGCAGACATCGCCATTTGTTTTGGGTGTATACTTACGAGCAAAATTGCTGTGTCTATGGTAATTTGGTGTTAACTTTTTGAGGAACTGCTAAACTCATTCACAATGGCTATACCATTTTACATTCCCAACAACAATAGTTGATGGCTTTCCCCAGAACCACATCAAAATTTGTAACTTTCCATAGTTTTGATTACAGCAAACTAGAAGGTATGAAGTGATAATTCAGTATGGTTTTAATTTGTATTTCTTCAATGACCAACAATAGTGAACATCTTTTCATGTACTTATTGGCCATTTGTGTATCTTCTTTAGATAAATAGCGAGGCAAATCCTTTGCCTGCTTTTAAATTTAGCTGTCTTTTTGCTGTCGAGTTGTGTTTTTTCTTTAAACATATATAGTATAAGCCCTTATCAGTTATGTGATTAGCAAATATTTCCCATTCTGTAGGTTGTTTTCACTTTCTTGAGAATGCACAAGTTTTTAATTGCTCAAGTCCAATATATCTTTTTTTATTCCTTTGTTGATTGTGCTTTTGGCATTAAATCTAAGAATCTATTGCTAATCTCAGGTTGTGAAGATTTATTCCTGTTTTCTTCCAAGAGTTTTATTGTTTTAGCTCTTATACTACGTTATTGAGCCACTGTTTAGTTAATTTTTATACAGGATGTGAGGTAGAAGTTCAACTTTATTCTTTTGTATGTGATTATTCAGTTGTTCCAGCACCATTTGTTAAGGAAATTGTTCTTTCTCCATTGAATGGTCTTGGCACCCTTACTGAAAATCAGTTGACCATTTATGTTCAGATTTATTTCTGGACTCTCAATTCTATTTATTTAGTCTGTGTATGTATTCCTATGCCAGTGCCTCAGTGTTTACATTACTGTTGTTTTGTAATGAGTTTTGGAATTAGGAAGTGTGAGTTTCCTGTTATGTTTTGTCTTGATATTTTTTTGGCTACTCAGGGCCACTTGTAGTTTCAGATGAATTGGCGATCAGTTTTTCTATCAAACCTGTTGATCTTTTTAAGGTGTACTGCCATATTGGCTTTTAATCATGAACATAAGACGTCTTTCTATTTATTTAGGTCTTTATCTTATTTCAGCAATGTTGTGGCTTTTAGTGGCTTTTAACTCTTTGGTTAAATTTATTCCTAGAAATTATATTCTTTTGGCT
The DNA here is from genome assembly GCA_004363575.1 of Solenodon paradoxus. Taxonomy (NCBI): domain Eukaryota; kingdom Metazoa; phylum Chordata; class Mammalia; order Eulipotyphla; family Solenodontidae; genus Solenodon; species Solenodon paradoxus. The sequence goes on along the minus strand of RJWH01004431.1, from coordinate 3,396 downwards.
GCTCTTAATAATGGAATTATGCCTTTATTATTTTCTTTTCAGACTGTTCACTGCTGGTATACAGAAACAACTGGTTTTTTTTATTGAAGTAACTTCGATTTTACACATTAAAATAAGCTCATTTATGTAGGTTTCCCCATATGTGCAGAAACATAACTGATTTTTATGTGTACCTGAATGTTTGATGAATTTGTTTATTAGTTCTAGTAGATGTTTTTTGTGGACTCTGTATATAGAATCATGTCATCTACAAATACAGACAGCTTTACTTCTTTCTTTTCCACCAGAGACCTTTTATTCCTTTTTCTGGCCTAACTGCTCTGGTTAGAATGTCTAGTACAATGTTGAATAGCTGTAATGAAAATGGGCATTTTTGTTTTGTTCCTGTTCTTAGGAGGAAAGCTTTAAGTCTTTCACCATTGCATATGCTGTTAGCTATGGGTTTTTCATAAATGTCATTTCTAATCTACTCCCTTTTCATTTCTGACATCAGTAATTTATATTTTCTCTCCTCTTTCTCCTGATCAGTCTTTCTAAAGGTTTATCAATTTCTTAATCTTTCCAAAGGAAACAGATTTAGGCTTCAATGATTTTCTCTATTATATATTTGTTTTCTATGTCACTGATTTCTGTGCTTAGCTTTTAAATTTCTTTCCTTCTTTCTTTTTGGATTTAACTGACTTTTTTTTTTTTTAGCTCCATAAAAGGAAAACATCATTGGTTTTTAGTCTCTCCTGTCTAATATATAAATTAAAAACTATAATTTCATCTTAATTAGGTCAAATCATCCATATATCTACTTTTTTATTTTGGGGCAAAGGGGGTTGCTTCTTTTTCTGAAAGAAGTATGTAATATACTTTTATATAGAATAGTAAAATTTGATTTCATTAAAATGAGGCCTGATTTGTAAATCCATTTTGCTTATTTACTCTTTCAGTTGGATGTGCAAATTTCCCCAAAGCATTGTTATTTTCATCTACAGCATAGATATATTTGTGTTCATCTTTTACTTCAACCAATTGCTCGGAATTCATCCCTTCTACAATGTACTATTTAAATTAGGATCATTGTAATCTCTCTTTTACACTATATCCCACTTCGTATCTGATAATTTAGATTATTTTGTTTTGCATTGCTACATTAAGCTATGCATTTAATACGCCTTTTTTTTTTGGCTAGTCCTTCCAGGAAATATACAAGAAATATAGACTATGACTTATTTGGTGAAAGTAGGTGAGAATGGGGAATAATATTTTTAAATTTCCTTTTTCTTAGGTAGCTTATTATCCATTATTTCCCTCCCCCATTCCCCTTCCTTTCTTTCTTCACCTAAGTTGTCTTCCTCTTTTGTTTCTGTTGAGTCTGGCCAGGATTAGAGAGATCTTTCTGCCTGAGAAAAGAATTCTCTGGGAAGGAGTTGGTGAGCTTAAATTATGTTTTAAAAAAGGGTTTGTGTAATTTTAGAGAAGCAGAATCCATGGATCTTCAGATTAACTATAAATGACTTGCTAAATCCAAAGTTAACATCTGAAGCGTTATAAATAATAAACTGGGATCGTCAGAAGAGAAAACTTGTGACATCATGACTGAATTTTCAATATAATTCCAATGACTTGTAACTGAAGTTCAGAAATGTTTGAATATGACCAGCTTCTCTAACTAAAAAGATAATTTTATTTTAGTGCAGCAGATCCCTATTTATTTTCTGTTAGCTTAATAATAAAAACAATAAAATGAAATACAATGCTAATGCATGAAAACCACCGCTATTATTTTTTCTTTTCTTATCTGCTTGATTATTAAAAGGAATGTTAGGTAACATAGTGTTTCATAACTTATTTCTCAAAATCACAATTGTCATATTAGTGTTTTTCTTAAAACAAAAAAGTAAAAGGCTTAATTAATTCTTTGACATTGTAAATACTATGAGTTGTAAGTTTTAGAATATTTTATATAAAAGCCTTAATGAAATTTTTCTTTTTCTGTATTTTGTTACATTTTTAGATAATTTTTATCTTTTTATAAAGAATTTGGTGGTAAATATTAAACTTACAAATTTCTAAGTTAAATCATTATTTGTAGAAAAATTATCAAACATTTTAGTAGGTCTGAAACCCATTTTAATGCTATGAGGTTCTCCTGTTGGTGCTGTGTCTAATGCCCTAATTTTGTTTTTTAAGCCAGATATTATATAACACCTATCAAACTATTATTAAAGAAATGTCAGAGAATGGAATTTGGGGGAACAAAACAGATTTAAAAAGAAAGTTTTTCCTGGTAGCACACCCTGGGTAGAGTAGTGGATAGGTCATTTGCCTCTGAAGGAGAATCCATATACCCCTGGGGTCAAGTTCTAGGCCTGGGGGGAAACAACCATTGTGAATGGCTAAATGAAAATAAAAATAAAATGCTGCTTCTCCTGGATCTTCCTTCCTACAGGTCTTCATTCTTGCCTGCCTGTACCTTTCCTTTAAAAATAAAAGTTTTTCCTGAATAATCAGATTAGTAAGTATTTATAGTATTTATAGAATTATAATTAGTTAGAATATGAGATATAAAAAGTTCATTTTTTGAGAACCTCAGGAAAAAATGCTTTCTATGAACAATATAAATTATCAGAAAATAAGAAGCTACACACTAAATTCATTCAAATTTCACTATCAGTGAGTGCTTCAAAATACTGATGAAAACATGATTTTTGAAAGCTGTCTGATGATGATGTTCATCTTAACACACTGTGCAAACACTAAAATCGGTTAGCTGCACAGCTATGTAAAATAATTCATTTTTACTCTTTTACTCTATACATCTCTGAACAATCTATTTTTATATTCTGTTTTGACATTGAGAATTATATCCTATTTAAAAACTTAAAAAGAAAAAAAATGTTTGCTTGAAACAATTATGAGTCAAATCATTACTCCTTCCAAATGAGGCATTATAAATGTGCTGAAGGCCTGTGGAATTTTGGTGTTTTATGCAGATAATCAGTGACCTGAACACTTGACCAACTTGACAACGAATAGGAGCTTAAAACTTAGAGAGATCGCAAGAATCTGTTTAAAGGACTGGATTTTGTCTTGGATGTTGTTTCTGACCTCTAATGACTTTAGCTAACAGTGATGCAACACCCTTCTGAAAAGCAATCTTCAAATCTTTGTGAAAGTAGACTGGATTTGAATGACAGATAATGACGTAAGTATTTATCTGGTCAACAGCTACTGTATCGGAAAAATGAAAATAATTTTTTGCTATAAGACAACTCATCAGCACTGAAGACTGTATAAAGATGTTTTACTGATTAGTAACTCACAGAAGGTTAAAATACTAAGCCACCTTAATTTAAGAAAATTTGCTCATTATCAGACTTAGAAATAAATTTTCTTAACCTAGGG